>LVVV01431673.1:0-10166 GCA_001676325.1 Amphinemura sulcicollis
GGATATATTTGCTTTTACTTGACGAGAGTGGCAGATCATAGCCGAAGGTAGTTCTACGTTCTACCACTTATACCATGGTTTTACCAAGAACTATACATAATTATTTGGGGCCCTAGTGGTCAGTCTCACATTTTTTGTATACTAGGTGTTCTTCATAATTTCATTTAATGTTTGAACATTTATTTTCTATAAAATTTTCTACGAACAGGGCCTGCTGGGTCTCGCTGGGCCCTGCTGGGCCCCAGAGGGGCTCAGCAGGCAGGGGCCTAGTCAGCATTTGCTGAAATGCTGACCGTTAAATCTGCCCCTGCTCATATGTGGGAAAAAACTGCATGGATCTTTCTCAAAAACAATGGGGGTCTTCGTTAGAAACGTTCCAAGGTTCCCTGAAAATTTCATTGCGGTCCATGCTTTCGTTTGGCCGTTACTCTGCGCATAAGAAAAAACACAAACACACACACACAAAAAAGTCTTTTTGGAGCAGTGTAATTGAAAGGATTTCGCTCCCTTTGCTCGCTCATCCAATTACATAAGAAAAATTCCCCAAAATTGCCCATTCGGCCCCGACATCCCCCACGTGGAAGGAAGAATGACGAATGGAGCACGTAACCAAAATTTCAAAGCGATAGATCAAAAACTGCCGAATCTATTAAGACCTAAAGTTTGCACAGAAACACAGAGATTTTATAAAAAAGAGATGCTGAATTCTTTGTATGGTATTTACAGTTTTTGTCACTCCAATTTGTAATTTAGCCCAAACTTACTACTTAGAGAATGGTGAACTATTTTGTTTCAACGAGTTCCACAAGTCGAACCAAATTCCATGTGTAATTATGCATTTCTTCAGCAATTCAATGTGTGTGTGTGTGAAATATTTTCATTTTTACCAGGACTTCATTACCAACGATATACTTAATTTATTAACCAAACGCACAATGTCCACCAAGTATGCAATTCGTCCCTCAATACCAACAAGTAACAATGCACAACTGTTGAACAAAGATATAACCAAAAAATAAGTGATCAACTATCAAGCCCACCTGATATTTATCAAACTCGCTCGGGCCGCCTCTTGGCTCCCATTGAACCTTGAACGAATGTTCCGTGATAAAGTTTTTATCGAAAGTAACATTCAATGGGCGCAGCGGCACGGTTCTGTACTGCGCGGTGGTAGGTGCAGATATCTCGTCTTCGCTGACAGTCTGCACCGATATGTTGTAGGCCCGACCCGGCACAAGCCCTTTGAAAGCAGCTTGCGCCGGTCCCGGAGGTTCGCCCTCTTTTTCGACGTACAGCACGCTTTCATTTGCGTCCGCAGGTTCAATGGACACCTTGTAGTGCGTGTAGATACCTGCTGGGTATGGCGGCTGCCACAGCACGAGCAGCGTAGTTTCATTTCGGAACCACACTATAAACTTGCCAGGTGTGTTCGGTTCTGAATCAAGAATGGACAATTTAAGATTATTTTGTCAAGGGAAATATTCCGCTATCTTCTCATTCAGTGGTGTAAAAACCACTGACAGTTTGCACTTGCAGACATTTTTTTGGTGACCAACAGAAATATAGCCCATCTTAGTCCCATTACCATCACAGAATAAAATGTATTATCAAAAACCAGCATTGGAATAGGTTATTGCAGGTTTCAGATCTAATTGTGCAAAATTGCTAAAATGAAAGGTAAGAGAATAAGGGTGGGCAATATATTTTTCCATCATCAGTGAACTCCATTCACTTTTTTCTAGTTGCCAAATCCTCAGAATCGGATCTCACCCTGCAACAGCCAACCTTGATAATTGATGTTCTGATATTCCAATTCAATAGATTACTCGAGGCTGGACCCCGATTCTCCAACTGCAATTCCGTGCATAAAATCGCGATCAAGTAATTCTGAAGTTGAGTCGAATCGTGTGGTGATTAAGTGAACTAACTTGGGTTGTAGTGACATGAATATTTTGCTGTTATTCACAAACCACCTCAAAATTTCTATTAACAATGGTCTAATATAACCGAATATTTTAATAATTGTTGTAATAATCTATGGAGTGGATGGTTAATATATTTTGTGTTTCATTGCTAGTGGAAATTGAGTTCATATTTTAGCGGCAACCATGATAGCGCTACTGCATACGCTAAAATAAAATCCTAACCTCCTAAAATCACATTCGAAGTTGCAGAATAGCAGTCCTGGGAAATATCATTTATTGACAGCTTGCCATCTGCTTTGAATTGGAGATTCAAGACTTTGGCAGGTGTTGCAAACTTGCAAGTCAAAGAAGCAAAAATATACCTTCAGTGCTAGGCATCTTGATAATTGATTTTGCACCAATGATACTATGCACTTACTAGTAGTAAAGTTTCTTGATGTGTACGCTACACTCTCCTTGTTGTCATATTCAGTGAAGAGCTGTACTTGATAAGAAGCACCGGGTGTCAGGTTGGTCAGAGCCGAATGGAATGAACTTTCTTGTACTGTCACTAGCCGTGAAGTGGTTTGCAAGTCTGAGAGACTGAGAACCTGCAGACAAATGCATTGCAGCTTGTTAATAGAGACCTGGCTAAAATACACCAATGTGCAAACGGTTGCCGCAGCAAATACCCAGCGTAGCCCAGCAACGTCAATGAGAAAAAAAGTAGGTACCTATAACAAAACACCCAAAATAAGTCCCCAAAATATAAAGGACATACCCCGCTAAGCAAACTGGGAATCAAAAGTTGACTCAAAGGTCACTTCAAAGCTTTGCTATCAAATTTCTCAATACCTCCAAAGACATGTCTAACCCTAAGAATTCAATACTGCTACACTTCACATTCAATACCTACCTTCTCTGTTTACAGAATCTGGCCTTATGCTACCCACTTAGTCCCTTCAGCTCCCAGAGCTATCATGTCAAAAACACCTATCAAGCTGACTCCAATTATTTATGTGAAATCAAAAATAGAGGCAAATGATTACCTACCTTAAGTTTAAAACTAGAATATTGTCCCACTGCTGGAGGGCTCCAAGAAACATGGGCCACCTTTCCATTCCGAACATTCACCGACAAGTTTGATGGTGGATCAGGTGCTAAAATAAAAAGAAAATTTGTTTGCAATAGAGATTTTTGTACAAACAACCTTGTGTTCTGTTTTTTATTATTGTTACTTCTAAGCAAGTAGTGTCTCTTTTTATTGTTGAAATCATAAACTTTATAGAACAAATATTTAACAATTGTGCAGTAGCGTTAGCTAAGCAATGCCTTTAAGGAATGATACAGCACATTAACTTAACTTGCCTACATAGAGCACTTTAGACTGTCTACTGAAATAAATGAGAAAATCCTAAACTACAAATTAATGACAAGGTAGGTATCAGGTGCAACCATCCAGATATATTACCAGTTGTTATGGATGCAGTCCAAGTCAGTAAATCAGCAACAGTGGAGTTGGAGTAATACAACCAGAAGTCGTATTTTGTTCCAGGGAGGCCTCCCGAAAATTCCACCACCTCCCCAATATCCCTAGAGGCTATGGATGTGTTTGGGGCTGGCCTGCCATGTGGGGGTAAGTAGTCCAGCCGATATGAGCTTCCATCCTGATTCAAATTTCCAGGGATTTGAATCGCCAAGTCAGCAGCATACGAAAGCTGTGAAGAAAAATAAAGATGTTGTTTTAGATAGGTCAATGATCCAGGGTTCATTGCTGTTCATGAGTGAAAAGATTTGATGCTCATTGAAGAAGTATGTAAATATGTTTTTCGAACACGAAAGAGTGTTGGAGGTTAACAATCATTCTACCACAGAGTAGGTTCTACTATAGTTAAGTATCTACAAAAATAAGAGTCGCCTGAAGAATAGAGTTGCATGAAATATCATCACATTGTCTAATGGTATTATTGTGCCATTTTTTGTGTCGCAAATTTGCAAAAAAATGTAATATGATTATTTGAGGTAGTTTGCCATCAAAAGGCATCTGAAAAATTGTTTTGGAAAACCCCCTAGAAAACTTTGACTGACTATTTTCCAGTGTAATCAAAACAAAACAAAATGCAGCGATAACCTGATATTCTGATAGAATGAGTATCCTTCAATGAATGTCCAATGGATTGATGTCACATTTTTGCCATGAAGTTAACTTTGTTCCAGCTGATTTGATAACATTGCATGAATGTCAATCCAGGGATTCCGTGATAAATCATCATATCAAACGAAGGTGGCACCATTCTGATCTGGTGTAAAATGGACAAAAAGTCGCTACACCACAAGTTTGATATAAATTACTGGCAAAGGCACCATTTCATTGTTGTTAGGTGACACTGAAAGGTGGGGTAGTGAGGGTGCTCCTGCACTATTTAAGTATGCTGCTGCACATATTACTTATCGCAAATATCATCAGCTCATCCTACAATGCTAAAAAACTGTGATAAGTGGCAATTTTACTACAATATTTATCTTGTTGCTATGAAGCTAATCATAAATCTAATTTGGTAATCTTTCATCTAATTTTCCATCAGAAAGGACTTTATAGTATTTGAAATGAATGCATTTGTTTTTGTACTTTTCATAGATGAATAATAAAATAAAATATAAATAATGATTCAGACATCTTGTGAAAGCCAAACCAGGTAATGATTCTATTAGCGCAATAAAAAAAAAACTCTTGGTGAAAGTACACTCATGTTTGCAAAAACCAGTTAAACCATGGTCTCTGCACTTCAACAGCCTTAACTTGTCACATGCAGGTCATTTCGAAGCAGAAAAAATTAATCCGCTGAATGCTGATGTGCAATTCCAACCCCCATACTAGGGATGTCTTTGAAGTAGGGAAAAATTATATTTATTTATTATTATATATTTATGTACCTATCATTATCAGTTCTAGTCCAATCATAAGATCCTTGTGCAAATTGCAATTTTTCATAAGTTTAAGTGAAAGAATCAAGAATCCCCGACAACCTCCTTGAATTCCCTACCCCTCATAGGGCCAACCAAATTTATTGGTCCTGTTGTTTCCAGAATCAATTGCCAGTATCTGCTCTCAAAATATTTCAAATAGCAAAGATCAATTATCTCAAGTTGAATACACAGGTTACATTTAACTCTTTCTTTATAAGAAATATATTAATATCAATGTGTCCAAATGTTGTTGTTTATTCTTTATGTCTATCATTCTATTGTTACTGTCTACTAAGTCAGATGTCAGAAAGTCTACTAAGAATGGTAAGAATCCCGGCAAGCATGATCCCCATATTATTTGGGATTCAATATTGTTGGAGATAAGCCTTTCAAACAACATGATTATATATCCATTTCATATAGGAAACTTATCTGAGTGATTGGCATAAGGGAGTGATTGGGAGTGATTTCCCTGCAAGAGGTGGTTTAGTCTACAATTGAAGGGCTGTTCCAAAATAAATTATGATTTTCACAATAATGGGTCAACTTTACCCACCTCAAATGGCAAACCCCTAACTACATTCCCATAAATTTTTTGTACCTTTCCTTCTTTCAATATTTTTCTGTAACCTATGTTCAGGGTCTTTAATCGCGACTTTCTGATCCGAGTGTCTAGTCGCTCGTGCAACTTGGCCGCATGTGCAAGTTTCCAAATCAAGGTTCAGTTAAACTCCTGAACTGGAATTCTCCAGAACAATGCTCAGCCATGTAGGCCTGAATAAGCCTGATTAATAGTCAATGGTCCAAAATTACAGCTTTATGCTGTTTTTTCCAGCAAACATTGCCATTTTGCAAATTTAAATAATAAAAACATAATTTTATGTAAAATTGGTGAGAATTTACATGAATCTTAATAAGGATTTCTCAAGAGGATGTTTTGCTTCAGCAGATCTCCAGTTTCAGGTTACGTTATCGGAATTCAGATGTTATCAGGACATGAATTTGGGGGAAATATGGATTCCAGTGTTGGTAAAAATGTGGCAGACTGGGCCGGTCCGCCGGAACGGAATAACGTGCCAAAACACTGTCAAATATTGGTACCCTCGACTTACAAGACTAAATGATAAAAAACGGAAAGTATGTGTACACGCTAATACAACAGCACATCCAGACTAGAAAAGGATCTAGTTTTTTTTGTACCCTAATCGTCTGCCATATGTTCATCAACACCGCTTTTTACTACTTAGTCCTGAGACAACTGTACTAAATCCACACAGCAGTGAGTTTGTCAACTAAAATTACATGTTTCTCATTTTTCATCAACAAAGTGACTTCGAAAACAAGCAGTTCAAAAAACGATACCCATTCAATTGTCAAATCAAACAAGTAATTAAAATTATTATTCAACCCAATAACTCAAACAAAAAAAATATTTGCAAAACCCCTGTTAATTCCAAAAAAACTAGAGATGCAGTTGTTTCAGCAGGATACTTTTTTGTATGATTATGCTATTCTGGGTTAATTTTTTAAAATGCATACTGGTGGGAATAATTCCTATAAACTCTTATTGCATTACTATGACAAGATCAGTGGATCAGAAGATCAGTATGATCAGTGGTAGAGAGACGTTCCTACCCAAAGGTAAGATGATTGAATAGGAAGCACCAGCTTTATTTATGCTAATAAATGGTAAATTATCTGTGAAAACAAAATTGAATATCTATTTTGATAAGTCTATATTGGCTTTAGAGCCAGTAATTGGTTGGTGGCCACTTCTGCAAATACAAAATCTAGAGACAGTAAATTCTATGTGTGATAATCACCAGGTAAAAAAGTGGCGCCTAAAATAAAATACTGTGCATAAAGCCTTTAGTTAGCCCCTCCCCTTTTAAATTGTTTAAGGGCGACTATGGCCTGTGAAACAGATACTTGGGCTGTAGTTTCAAACACCTTAAATCTATGTTATCTTAAATCTGACAATATTAAAGAATCATCGTACTAACACAATAATTGAATTAATTTTATTTTACCTATTGATAGTTTCAAGGCTGCGCTCACACTGACCAAGGTGAAAAGGATGTCATGTATAAAGCTGGGTCGCAATCACCGCGCACTGGCGTTTATAATTACAAAAGAAGAATCATGGACCATCATACATCAGGTATAATTGAGCATCAAGGATGTAATATGTAGTTTTATGTGGAAGTGGAAGTGTGCAATTGATCCTCTTCCCGTGCCGTTAGATAGAATTGAATTGGGACATTAACAAACGAGTAGTTGCCAAAAACCACATGACACATTCAACAGGCTGAAAGTGAGGTCGGCACTAAATTGACAAGCCATTCACCTGCAGCAAGGATATGATTTCAAGCTAACACTGCTGGCGACATTCATATTCTGATATCGTGAGATACAACTAAGATACATATTGAAATGTCAACCTACCTTGTATGCGAAGAGTATTAAAAGACAGCATGTGATGTAAAGGTGAAAACTGAAATTACATCTCGGTCTGTCTCGGACAATTTTCATGATCAGCACTTTCAACAGCACTTTAGAAATGCTGGCCTACTTATGAAACTGAGTTGAGCGAATCATTTCCAATAAATTGGCACCTAAAAGTACACTAATAACGGTATGAACGCATTTGAATTCGTGTTGGAATTATTAAGCTCACATTACAAAAAATATAAAAGAGTAAAAATAGTTAATATCGGTCCATTGTTGAAAACTTTCGTACACCTACATAGAGAGACAGGTAATATCATCCCTCCTGAGTGCTCACAGGTGGATTGCATTCGTCACCAAGCACTAGGACACTTATGACGCCCATTGTATCACATTAGTCTTGTCAAAACATATGAAAACACGACTAAACAGAACTCGAGAGATTTTGAAACCGCTTACACCCTCACTCGCAACGGCACGACCAGCACACTCTGACTACTCTCCTTCACTCCGCCCGCTCACAGTCCACACTCCACAACACAGGCTCACAGCACAGCCGCTCACGGACACTCGCTCACACAAGTTTCACGGATGACGGCAAAGACGTGTACTGCCAGCACTGGAGCACTCACGTTTTCTAAACAGACTGTACTCAAGACCTTACCGAAGCCTTACCAGGAACCAAGTTATTATTGAAACAAAGTGAATGGTGGAGCGGAACACTGGTGGCTTAAACTACTGCCAAGAAGGAGCGCTGAATATCGTCTTCTAGAATAAAATATAGAAGATATTGCAACAGTGCTCAGGTGGCAGAATAGTGAAGGAGAGATTGAAATAAAATTTGGAAAACATTATTTAAAATTAGCGTCGTTACTCGTTAGACCAGGGAGCAGCTGCCTGGTTAGACTCAAAGATGCTTTTAACTAGAAATATTATTATTTTTATCCAACAGCGAAACTAGCAGACAACAATTTTATTGCGAAAAGTAGCATGTAATATTATTTTTTCTTTTCCTCTTTTTCCTCTTTTATAATATTTCTCTCTGCGACCGTTCACCGTTGCTATGTCAGATGTCTAGTTTTTAATAGACAGCTCTAGTAGACGCAATTCAGCGCTTTTGGGCATTGATAATCAGCTATCCCCGCGCTAGGAGACAGTAACTGAGAGCAAACGAGGGCAGCCAGTTTCGTGAAGATTCGAATTCTACCATACCTCAGAAACTTGTACCTGCTACCGCTGCTCTGCCACGTTTACTTTCCTCTACCACCACTAGAGGTACTCATATTCGACTCTCGAAGAGAGTTGCGCGACTATAGCGCCTACAGCGGCCCACAGAGCGCTATTAGTGCGTTATACTGCCAAGTAATATCGCAAATAGTCGAGACTATGGACGATACTACTACAGACACCGTTTCGTAAAAAGTTGATCAATTGACAATTCCACTCACAAAAAACAACGGCATATCTTCGAATTTTTTAGGAGTGTGAGTAGGAGTTTTTTATTTGACTATTTTTTCTTTTGTGTTTCTCCGGGTCAAACGGTTCGCGAAAAAAGGGAATGGTATCCAAATTTGGACCTCGCGCGCCATTTTCCTTTCTAAAATTGCGTCAATTTATCGCCTCTGTGACGGTAGGAGTAGGACTAGTAGTCCAAAACGAACGACATCTTCACACTTCAAGACTTGGGTAAGGTAGAGGTGACGGAGGTGACTGACTACACCACTGGTCCGAGGGTTCGAAATCTAATTTGTAAAAAAGTAGCTTGCCTGGAAAACAGAGCTATCAAAACTCCCAAGTCAGGGTTTAGTCGATTTTGCGGGTCTTCACTCTTCAGCTCACTTAGGAAAATGTAAGCAACACGTGGAATCGAAAGACTGCGAATTTGCCATTCCGCAATTCCCAAGAGCCCACCAGATAGGTATATCAATCTTCGACTCTCTAGGACAAGCTTTCGATTGAACCAACACAAAAATAAAAAAATCGAATAAATAACCGAATAACCGATTCAACAATTGTCTCGCTGTATGAAACGACCGTATAATGAGAATAATTTATTTCTCCTCTATGAACATATTGAGGGAAAACATCGATTTAAAAAGGGTACTTACTCTGATAAATAATGCCAAATCAGTTCGAAGGCATTTTCATTGTGACCGCCAGCATCAACAGGCTGCAACAGGTGCAGTGCCTATGCTCACTATAATCTGCGATGGCTGCCATTTTATTATTATTCCTACCACAACAGGTTAATTTAGAAGACCTTATTCCGGTTGAACAGAGTGTTAAAGTGCGTAATTCCGCTTTAACCTGGAAAAACGTCTTGAAGGTAAATTAATTCACCGGAATAACAAACTCGTGTATTTATGAAGCAAATCTGATTCCAAAAGGCCTTTTTCCGTATCTCCCTGAACAATGATAGGTAGGTTATAACTGAAAGTAACTAAAACGTTTCAATAAACGATTGGAAGATATGACTCACATCGTTCGAACTGTTTAGCATGTTGGAAACACCGGTTCTCTGTGATCACCGAAGTTAAGCAACATAGCGCTGGGTTAGGTATTGGAGAGGTTACCACCATACACATGACCAGTTCAGTTTGGGAGAGAGATTGGAGGAACTGTTCGAAGTTAGTAGGTCCGACAGTTTCACTCAACTTACTAATCAACCTCTCGACAGCGTTGGATTAGTGGAAGAATTCAGGAGGAAGGGACCAGTGGCGTAGCCAGGATTTGGGGCTTGGTGGGGCGCAAAAAAAAATAGGGGCGCCGCCTATGAGCTAAAATGTGGGGCTTCGCGAACTTAATTTCTCTTGCGTTGTAAGATGAGCGTAGCAATACTTGTAGTTC
>LVVV01431674.1:0-10167 GCA_001676325.1 Amphinemura sulcicollis
TTTTTTTTTTTTTTAGATACAGTAGCCAAACGCCAGGACATAATCTCCATTCAGACACACCTGTGTGGTAGAGACTGTTATTTAGAAAATATTGCATTTTTGGTAACTAGCCAACGCTACGATCGCCTTTTCGCGTTGAAAGAATGAGCGAGCGAGTAGAGTTTTCGGTTCAAGGTGCATTGATGTTGTTTATCCACGATACGTGTAATCACAGGACCCAAAGTTTTTGGCCTGGACTCGACAGATTTGGCATCGGCGATATCTAGGTGTTGAATCGAGATGTTTTTGGCTCGAAGAGATACGCTACCTTGTAAAAAAGTCTTAAAAATAATGTGTGCTATGGTGAGCTCAGCATTACCCGACGCCGCGTGAATGCATGAACCTATGCATCAGCTACCCAGGTGATACCGTAGACTATAGATGTGATACCTATCAAGGTTTCATATTTGGCAAAGTACGTCGGAAGTATCAATTGGTGTCAATTGGTCTGTAGTTTTCTGCCTGGAGTCTACATACTTTTTTAACGACATTGGATACTGGTCCATAAGACCCTCACAGTTCACACTCTTGCCAAATATCCTCTCTTTCTACTTATGTTAAAGTAGCGAAAACTTATCGAGATCGATTATTCTCAGCGAGATGCTGATGACGGCATTTCTAAAGTACCTAAACATTCGAGTGAAACAGAAAGATGTTGCAAATTTGAGATTTTGGAATTTCTCTTTCTCACCTTTTGTTTGGGTTTTTACCCAAACACGGTTGGTATGCCAACCGTTTTCGAATTTTTGTGGTAAGATGAGAATTAGCCCACCTGCACCTCTATGAACCCAGGTCGATCGATTCCTCAAAAGAAAAAAGTGCTATATAAGAACAAAGAGCCATTGATAAAATTAAAACCCTGCACTCGGCAGCTTGCCAACATCTTATTAATTACCCTGGTTGCTTATTTTTATGACAGGATTAGCAGTTTACGACTCCAGATCGCAAGCACCTTTGAATGGTGTCTGGGAATGACATATTTTAGTTGGTGTCGAATTAGAGGGAGGTATTGATTTTACGTGTTACATTTTGTGGCGACTCCCAATTCTAAACTATAGCAGCAAAAAACTTTTTTTTACGGAGAATTTATATTGCTGAAATTATACTCTTACGACTTCATTACTAAATGTGATACATTATTAAAAGATTGATGAGGGGGTGACTGGCCAAACAATTTTTAATCGTGTCAAACAAAATAATAGTGATAATAAGTCTACTGATTATTCAGTTAGTTAATATCGTCTCTGAGAAAGTCAACGGAGGAGAAATCTTTTCGACTGAACTCGAAAAAGGCAGAGGTTCATTTTTTAGGCTCAACCATTGCGACCTTTTGGTATGATAACGGTTTGAGGAGGGGAAAGTTTTATCGGGTATGAAGATATTGGTAAATAAACATGTGAGCTAGTTAAGATTGTCTCACGTATTAATCACGTGGCAGACCCCCGGTACGTACGTCATAGCGCCCCCTCAGCCATCATAAACCGAGGTGCGCTGAGATCTGATTCGGAGTTCCAAGAAATAAAACCCCACTTTCACAAACTCAAGAAATACGGGGTTGGGTGCTTTTTCATTTATCACTTACGAAATCAGACGAAGTTACTTTAGAACTTAGAATGTTTTTTTTTATTGAGGATTTCAAGAGGGACACCGGACAGCGTCCAAAGATCTTTCTTAGACATGCAGTTACGTGATTATCGTCTCATATTTTTAAGAGTTTGGTTTTATCAGCAACGCTCAACTGTAGAAATCTGTAATAATAAAACAGTGAATCACAAAAATGTCTTTGCTGATAAAGGTCTCATCGTGCTAAGATCGTGCTAGTTACAAGTATTTGATGCCACGATTGCCCTAGATAGCGACCACTAATTAGCTATTTCCAGTGCATCCCTTGTTCATTTCCTGTGCTAGATGCAGCATGCAATTGCGCGCAGCGCCCTGCCCTCCCTTGAGGATTGAGGAGAGCAAGAGCGGCACCCGCCAGCGAAACTACACCCATCAGAACAATATATCACCGTCTCAAGTGATTACTAATAATAACATTATGCCCGCAAGCATATCTTGTTTTCCGGAATAGTCTAAGAGCCTGTTTAATTATTGCTGGCGTTAAGTTAACGATTAAGTCAGATGACCTTACATCTTATAATTATGAGTCCGGGTCACACCAGTGGATGTTTTATTTGTTTTGAACTTTGGACCTAAGAGTTCCAATCTTAAAATGAACGGGCATTCTTGCCACTCATTACGGGGAGACACTTGACGCCAGACGTGTTATGGCTTTCAGTAGGTAAACACAAATAGTCACAATCCGTTTTGGTAATAATAAACAGTGTAAACAGAAGAAATCAGCATGACTGATCCAGTAGCTGTTTCAAAGGCTGGTAGCATGATTGTGGTGTCCAATCGGCTTCCGTTCGTCTTGAGGAGGAAATCTGACGGGAAATTGGAGAGAATCGCTAGGTGAGTGATCGATCGATTGATTTTACTTCCCGTTCCCACTAGACGGCCGTTCAGACATCAGCTGTCTGATAATATTCAAATGGTCGGCTGCAGATGTTTGAACAATATCTTTGCAGAACAAGTTGGCAAATTTAATCAAAGTAAGTAAATAAATACGCATCTTGCGAGGGGGAGAATTAGGGACTAGCTTCTGTATTCACAGATATTATACGAAAGAATCCTTCCTTGCTGAAATTATGTCATACTTAAAAATGGTACTTAAGCAAAATCAGAATGATAAAGATAACATATATCTAAGTAGCCTCAAGAGGAATAAATTGAGAAAATAATGTGATCAAAGATAATAGATCGTTATCATTGCACATTGTACATGCATGTGTGTTGTCGTAGGTCATCACACAAAACCATTGAGTCTATTTGGTGATTATAAAGTGCAATTATAAACATCGTTTTATTCTAGTTCAAATTTAAATTGTGTTTAACAGTCCCAAATAACAACTCAACTAGAAATGATTTGTAACTAGAGTTTGTGAATCTGTTTCAGTGCGGGAGGGCTGGTGACCGCAGTGGCTCCAGTCGTGATCAAGGGAAAAGGACTTTGGGTAGGGTGGCCGGGAATCCACCTCGACGACCCTGACGAACAGATTCCGGAGTCAGATCCCAATGACCAGACGCCTACTACAGGACTCCTCTCAAGAAAGGCAAGCAAACGTCCAGCAAATATATGACGTAGCATTGCATGACATGACCTCAGACATGTTTGTTTTCAATATACAACAAGTATGAAATAGCAATGCAAACTGTTTGCATGATAACAGCAAAAACCAGATAGCAATTGCCACAATATCCATTGACATGCAGAGTTTGTTTCTTTTTTGCCTATTTATTATTTGTGCAAGTGAATTATTGGTCGGCATGTCTCGATAGTGACGCATTTCGCTTCCTGATGTGCTGAATTGAGAAGTCATTTTAGTATACTTATTTGGACTCCGATTTGAACACAAAACGTCTGACGTCCGAATGTTGTCCCGCAGTCTCTGAGGGGCCAGCCCGGGGTAAGCGGGGTTATCAAAGCTCTCGGGGTAATTTTGTTATCGCTTTTAAGTTGACAGCCATAGGCATTCACTGCACGTTCGAACTACAGAAGGTTCGCCTTATAAAAAATGGGGAGAAAAGTTAACACTGCTTTCAGTCGCAATTACGTCCTTAACTTGGGTTGTTAATGCTATGCAAAGCATTACTTGTACTTACATTTGCACCTAGTAGAATTACCCAAATTCATTCGGCATGTTCGCTTTACTATTCGACAGTCAGGATTTTTGAGGACATGACTATATTTTGGGACACAAACTTTACCTTGTAAATAAATACCGACCAGACCAGATGTACATCATTTGATCGTATAGTGTAGGGATTGCACTGTTCCCAAATTCCATAACTCTGTGACCGGATTCACGAACTCCCTCATTCCCCAACAGTGTAATTTAGTGATTACTAAACTTAACAAGAACCTGATTGACTGCAAGTTATTCTACCCCGACATTTTTCAAATTCTACCTGGTAAAAGCGGAATCTGCATGAAAATCATGTTCTTATAAATTATATATTGATATGAAGATATGAAAAAAAACAAGGCCATCCCAAATTCCAACGGAGAATATCGGAAATCGTCTACATCCTGACGGAGTCCGTTGATTTTCCAGGTGGTTGCTGTGCACTGTGACCCTGGCGTTTTTGACCGCTACTACAATGGCTGCTGCAATCGAACTTTCTGGCCACTCTTCCATTCCATGCCTGACCGAGCCGTCTTCTCTGCTGACAACTGGAGAGCTTATGTCAAAGTGAACCAAGAATTTGCCGAGAAAACGATCATGGCCTTGCAAAACTTGATAAAGGAGCGCAAGGATTGTTCGACTCCTTTGATTTGGATCCACGACTACCACCTGATGTTAGCTGCGAATTGGATAAGGCAGGCGGCTGAAGATCTCGACTTGAGATGCAAATTAGGATTCTTTTTGCACATACCCTTCCCGCCGTGGGACATTTTCCGACTATTTCCTTGGTCTGATGAAATACTTCAAGGCATGTTAGGTAAGTTGTCAGAAACGCTTCACCTTGATATTTTAGAGGCCTGTGTTGGTTATCCCCTACGGAGGCATCAACGCCTCTGCGAAACGTGGTGCACTTTTCCTCCAAAATTGCTTCGAAGGTTCATTTGGCCTGCTTGTCGACCTACGTCTATCTCTGACAGTTTGGATGTCTTACAAAGTCAGAGCTGCCTAGAACGGCAAGTTCATCCTATAAATTGCTGTAAACAGACCAAATTTCAACATCTACGATGGGACTTGAATGAAATCATGCTGCAACAGCCAATTTTATTCTGCAGTGAAGAAAACACACAATTATCGTTTTTCGGAAAAGAAGATTTGAAAATGGTGTTCTTTAAAAATTGACCTCTAAACATTTGAATTACTTAGCACACAAAACTCTCGCTCCTGCATGTTGGAAACACCGGTCCTCTAGAATCACCGACGTTAAGCAACATTGTGGAAGGTGAAGTATTGGATGGGTGAACACCATGGTGAACGCCATGTGCATGCATGCACATGGCCAGCACTGTTTAGCAGAAAGCGTATGTTAGGTTGAAGAGGACAATAATAGATTAGTGGAGGAATCAGGTCTTTTGGAAGGATATTTAGCCGGTGGTCCCCATGCTGTTATATGAAAAGAGCAGCCAACGTGCCAGAACCTGGTTTCCCCTCCTCCCTTCTAGGCTAGGTTCACTTCTAGGACAGGGTCCGTTTCCAAAACAGCGCGTCGTCAAATCCCACAAGTCAATAAGTAAATCAAATGGCAAGGATGTTTCTTTTGCTCCAGGCTGCGACATGGTGGGTTTCCACATCGGGGATTATTGCCTGAACTTCGTAGACTGCTGTCAACGTCGTCTGGGATGCAGAGTTGATCGAAACAACCTCCTCGTGGAGCACGGAGGTCGCACTGTCCGTGTGCGTTCGCTTCCCATCGGAATACCATTCGAACGATTCGTGCAGCTCGCTGAAGTTGCCCCGAAGGTTAAGAACCTCTTTTATTTACTAATGGTCGCTTTAGTAACTAAGTAACAGTCGATTTTCAAAAAAAAAATTTTTTTTCAAAAGCGCTCTTATAACTTAGTAATAACGTTTCGATAAAAAAAAGTTATGTGGAGAATTGAACATTACAAAGCAATTCAAATTCGCCGGTGGTAGCAGCTGGTCGGATTCATTCATCAAGATTCGTGTTCAATTAGAAGTCATTCGTCGGAGTTCAGCTCTCTTATAAACACAGCATCGATATATTAGCCAAAATACATATCGCGATCATAGGCACTGCATTATTTTTCATTGAGACATCCCCGAGTGTATTTTCTTACTTGCCCATTGCTTCTTGCAGGTGATGATGCCAGGCCAGCAAATTGTTCTAGGGGTTGACCGGCTCGATTACACGAAGGGTTTGGTGAACCGACTTAAGGCGTTTGAAATGTTGCTTGAGAAGCATCCGGAACACAAAGGAAAGGTGAGCAAGTGAGCCACGGTAAAATGCCAAGCAATGGATCGCGGGCTTTCATCCTATGTCCACCAAAATGTGTGTAGTCCGGTTCGGCATTCCACAGAACAGTTGACAAGAAAATAGCACGCATTAATTCATTTCTAAGGGTGGACAAAATTGACTACTCATTCACCCCAGGAAGTGGCATTTCGTGGTTTTAGCTGTACTTCGGCCATTCCATAAAAATTTCACACATTTACTTTTTCCAGGAGGAAAGTACAAATTCTAGCCCTTTCTTCACAATATTTCGATCTGTAATTCCATAAACCTAACCCCGTCATCTCTCTCGAGTCTAGCCTCAATGAAAAGCAAAATTTCATGGAAGTTCAATGAAGGTTGTACATTTATTGCCATTTCACGCTACTGTTCCGTATTTCAAATTTTAGGTAACACTGCTTCAAATATCCGTACCATCAAGAACTGATGTTAGGGAGTATCAAGAATTAAAAGAAGAAATGGACCAGCTAGTGGGAAGAATCAATGGCCGTTTCACAACGTACAACTGGTCGCCAATTCGGTACATTTATGGTTGTGTAAGCCAAGATGAACTCGCTGCATTTTACCGAGATGCCGCCGTTGCGTTGGTAACTCCTCTCAGAGACGGTGAGTGGAGCAGTGTGTTATCAATCTGGTTTAAAGGTTAGGTTAGGGTAGCACTACTAACACTCTGAGACGATTGAGGCTAAGCAACACGACGTTGGGTCAGGGATTGGATGGGTTATCATCATGCACAAGACCAGTTCTGCTTGAGAGAGAGGTTGGAGGGCTTTTCCACCAACTTCACTCACCATGCTTACCTCTCGACAGCATTGGATTATGAGGAATCCTGATGTTTGAGTCGTACCGTCTTTCGGATGGAACGCAAGGCCGCTGGGTCTCCTTGGTGCTCTTCAACAGGATTAGACTACGTGCCTACACCGGGTTTCCCCTTCTTCCTCCAAGGCCAGGCTATGCTCATCATCATCCTCATAATCATCCACTCATACACCGACGCCTTAAAGCCAGCGCCACAGGGTCAATCACCACAAATCAATCGTAGATCAAGCAAGGAGGTCTTTCGAAAAGAACCCGTGCCGAACGGTATTTAATGAGTTTAAGTGAAGCGTCAATATTGTCTACCGAAGGAGAGACAATCTAAAATGTCATTAGAATTAGAATTCGCCTTTGATGAAGACATGATAAGTCTTCAGAGAATTAAAATAATTTATCAAACCGTCTGTCGAATACGAAAATGTGAAGAGACCCAACAGTTTACTCAAAGGTGTAGCACATCTTCACACAAAAAAGTGCATTCTTACCGCATTCCGGTACTGTTCGTCCGGTTTAGTCTAGAGGTAACTATTAAAATAATAAAAAAATGTATGAGCACACAGAAAGCACATAGAAAATAGGAAAATTTACACCCCCTGAATGTGTAGAAAACATCAGAAATTGCGATTAATATGTCTCTCTTGACTGTTTATTGTATAAATCAGAAACTTTATGTTACTGATAAGTATTTCTTATTTGATATTCGATCCAGGCAAATGATGGGATAGTTAGCCATTGAAATGGGCACGGCCGCCTCATAACCCCATCCCTTACTCAGTCCCAGCCCCTCCAGATGAGCCGTGTAGAATTTGGAGCTCGTGTGGCTTCCCGTTTTATGCATTAATAAAACAAAATATTATGATTTTTTTACATTTCTATCACAAACAGATCAATTTTTGACGTAGGCCGTTGTTCCAAATTGTCACAGAATTTATGTATCATTTTGGCGTCGGTGTTTGAAGGAAGCGGGCGAGGTGAGTGGGTGAGTGTCTAAATTAAGATTGCTCCTAACCGAAAAATAGTTCGGCGCGCCCCTGAGCCCTAGTGTACAATACGATGATAACTAGTGTTTTTTTTTTTTTGGAATCGCCAGGAATGAATTTAGTGGCGAAAGAATTCGTGGCATGCCAGATCAACACACCGCCAGGTGTTTTGATTGTGTCACCTTTCGCTGGAGCGGGAGAAATGATGCACGAAGCTCTCATTTGCAACCCCTACGAGATTGGGGAGGCAGCGGAAGTCATACACAGGTAACCACTAATCACTAACCAATTTTCATGGGGAAAATATATTACAACCGGAATAATGGATTATGATAGTCGCAGTGCGAACATTTGAACATTTTTGTGTAGCCACATGGCACGGAAAAGTTACAGTTGCCCCCTTTCCGATATCAATCAGTTTGGTACATACCAGGGGCAGTGTGTACCTCGCTTTACTATGCTCCAGGCCATCCCATAGGCAATCGTTCCTTCATTCAGTCCAATCCGAACTGTGCAGAAAAAAACATTTAGCAGTTTCCGATGTGATTATGATTCAATATGTAGCCATTACCAACTACAGGTGTGACTGCCTTGCAGAAGAAGGTGTTTTTTTTATGGAAGGAAATCACCGGTAGGTGTGAACTTGATATGGGAACATGATTTCCAAGGCTTATACTATTTAGTGTTACACGTTACAACAGATGATCTATTAACTGGCCGTTGGTTCTATCAGCACAATCGCTATAATTTATTCAAAACAAAACATGCTAGTAATACGATCATGCTAATAGGCCACCTCTCGCCGAGTCAAGTCTGATGACTAATCAAAATTCCTAATAGAATGTCGCAAGTTATAAAATATCTTTGGAATTAAAATGTTAGCTTGTCGTTGGGAGATAGGTGTGAGGGCAAGTACCTAAGTGGAAATTCGGCAGAACCATCCTAGCTCCTTCTTGGAACGGTTGGTAGAAATCGAGGGCAAAACACTTCTTACCCTTGATAAAACTGATAGCGCCCCCTACTGCAGAACGGATATTCATAATCCTGGCTTGGGGTTTGAACCACTTTGAAACCCCTTCGTCATGAATGTCTTGGTCTTTCAGGGCGCTGACCATGCCAGAGGACGAACGCACGTTGCGTATGAACTATCTTCGGCGCCGGGAAAAGATCCACGACGTCAACTACTGGATGAAGTCGTTCCTGAAAGCCATGGGCTCGTTGATCGAGGAAGATGGGGAAGACGTATTGCCCACGACCATGCAGCCTGTCACCATGGACGATTTCGATGACTACCTTTCCAAGTAAGATTAAACCGTCAAGCACAATTTTGCATGGCAACATGAGTTTGGTGTATAATGCAGGCTTGATTGATTGACTTGTGAAGTTTAAGGACACACTGTTTGCCAACGGGTCATATCACACTGATCCGATATGGCGCCTGTGAACATTGGTGAGGATGACAATACTCTGAGTATAGGGCATAGCCAGGAGGGAGGACAGGAATCCTTCATGCCGGTCTGTGGACCTTAAATTGCAGGCTTCTGCAGCTCTTGTATACAAACTTCAATACCTCCAAACTCTTTTCCACACATAACTGGCTATCCAATAGGCAATAACCCAAATAAATGAACTGTTGCTTAACTTTTGGTCGTCTTGCTGATAATCTCACGAGAACATTCTATTAACCCAGACCGAGAACCGAAGTCTTTGTTGAGTGGTAATCAGAATTAGGTTAGTCTTTTTCTAGACAAAAACAATCTTAATGTGATCCCGTGCCTGGCATTTCGAGGCTTTCGTGAAGGTGTCACCAATTGGAGATCTTCATTTAGGTTTATTTTTATTTTTATTTTGAACCAAATTTTGTCACAAAAATGCCATGCCCTAACCAGGATTTGAACTCCCAGACATGACTTTTTCTGATTCTTTTGCGACTGCTTACTTGACATGCACAAATCAAGTAATTTGGTAAAACTGGTCAAATTTAGGACGTGTTTTTCTCCATCAGGTACATTGGATTTGGAACCACCCACAAGCTGGCACTGCTGCTTGACTACGATGGGACCCTGGCTCCGATCGCCCCTCACCCTGACCTCGCAATTTTGCCTCCCGAAACAAAGAAAGTCCTTGAAAGACTTTCCAACATGTCTGACGTCTACATTGCCATCATTTCCGGTCGTAACGTAGATAACGTCAAAGGGATGGTGAGTTTCTCACCTTCGCTCTGTTTTTTTGTTGATTTTCCCATCCCGTGTATGGTACCGTCAAATCCAGTAGAATAAAAACTGGTTAAAAG
>LVVV01431675.1:0-10181 GCA_001676325.1 Amphinemura sulcicollis
AAAAAAAAACAAAAAAATTGACCTAAAAACGTGGATAATATGACGGTGATGTTATGAACGTAATTTGCTGATTCTCCAATTGACGGACGTGTCGCTTCTCGAGGATTACCTCTGGACACCTAACGCGTGAAAAGCCGGCCGGCCGCTGAACCTGAATTGTTACAACTGTCATTATGGAGACATGGCTCCTTCTTCAGCATCGTAATTTCTTTCAATTCTCTCTCTCTCTGTCTCTCTCGGGCTCTCTCGTCGCACTGGCGAAATAAATGCTAATTCGTGCAACTCGATGAGAAAACCAACTTATCATGTTCGCGCGGACGACTTTCAAGAAATGTGACAACTCTAGCAGGGATATTGATGGATTATTCTGGTGCTGGATGGTACCGGCACATCGGCACGCCGGCACACGCGGGCCAAGCCGGCACGCGGGCCAAGCCGAGAGCCTCTATTGTGGTACCGGTTTCAAGGAGCATCCTTTAACTCCACGTGCTTGACCGAGATCTCATTATTCTAATTGTTATTTTCTTGAACTAAGATAGTACCGTGATAAGGCGACGTTAATCAAAAGAGAATGATTTTCATTCCTAGCGCGAGTGGACAAAAATGCCAACCTTATGCGAATTCCGTTACCAATTTCTTCTGGTTCTTTTTACCTGGACATTTTGGTCAGTTCGTTACGATTTTCGTAAGTCGATCCCAAATGTTCCACCGTGTAGCATGAAGCCTGAGCCTATTCTGTTCTGCCTGATACCATCCTCTTACGTGTAAGTGCTAGTGCAATACGAGCCCAATCACTCATTCATTACTGTTTTATAAGGAGATGTAATTCTATGTATTCTATCCACCATGAAAATAAGTTAAAACACGATATGTAATCAAAGTGTCCTGGGATAAGCTGTGAGGCTTTGCGAGACACTGATCCTGCCAATTGAATAATTGTATTATTTATAAATGTATTAATAATTGATGAGAGTAGCGAGCGAAATCTTTAATTTCACCTACCCTGCAGAAAAATATGTTTTTTTGTTTTTTTTGTGTATCTCTGTTTGTTTGCGCTCTAGCGGCCAAACGCCTTCACCGATTTGAACAAAATTTGCAGGGCACATATTTTTGTTTTCAACTTAGACCCCCTACTTTTTTCAGCAAAATCGACCCAATCGATTTTGAATAAATCGATTTTTACGAAATTTTTCGATTTTTTCTAAGCTTTAAAAGTCGCTAACTTTCAACGTTTTAAACCGAACTTGTCCAAAATAGGCGCACATTTTGATCTTGTCATAAGATGTACTGTGCCTAAAAATCCGGTCGTAGGTCGTAGGTATAACCGTTCCCATTTTATTAGCGATTTTATGTGATTTTTTGTCGATTTGACGTCAATTTGTTAGGGTATTTAGCTTTTTGCATTGACCAGTGACTCTTTTTACTAACATCAACTATCGCTACGAGCATCTACAACGCAACACTAATTGCGTTTGCGGAGGCCTACCATTAATAATAATTAGATTATTTTGGCTGGTGTAGGCCCCACGAGCTCCAAAGCAACGAAGGCTTGTCAGAAGAAGCTGATATTCAGTAAGGGGCTAAGAAGACAATTTTGGCCATCAGATGGAGGAACTATCTCAGAATTTTTGCATGGAAATATTGTGGGAAATCAGAACCAAACTAAAATAAGGATAGCCGACCTTCAGGATCGAACCCTCGGAACTCCCGAATCCAAGAAAGTCATGTTCCCACTCCGTTGCTGCACTCAGTTCTCTCTCCTTTGGCAAGCTCGGTAGTGATACGTGGGCAAATACTGACGAGCCAAAATGCGAATATTCATTCAGCGCAGAACCAATCTGTTGCAGTAGCCAGGGATATTCTGTTTGGGTTTTCTTTTAATTTTGATGCATTTTTTTCTCCTAGAAAATCCCTGATATGATCCACTGATAGCCCAAGAAGCCTATGAAAATCTGGTAGTGTATTCTATTCTCTGCTGAACGAACTTCAGCGTAAAATAATGATTTCCTGAGTATACATTTAATTATATCTAATTGGCAATGTGTCCTGTGCATTAATTTACAAGGAAGAAAAGCAAGCCTCAACCCTGAACTTTACATAAAATGGGAGCACAAATTTTCCGAGGGTCGAAACTGAAAATAATAAATCTTGGAGTACAGTTCGACAACTGCTGAAATCTTGAGCGTATCTTCTAGAAGTTCCGATCTCGATGGCCTTGCCCCCAGTAGAGGCGCCGAGTTCGGTGACATGGTCGCCTCCGTGAGTCCTCGGTGGATTTCCCTCTTCGGGTATTTTCCACTGAACTCTTTATCATCAGCTTATTAGAATGCACTTATACATTTCATGGCCTTTCCGTCTAGAAGTTGACCAAGAAGTTGAAGCTGTTACATTAGAGGACAAGGTGAAGACGTCTGCTTATCTGATCCATCTGCATGTCAAACAGGTGACACGTACGAGGGACTCTTACTTTCATTTCATTCCTAGCAGGTGATTCAGAAAACAAAAACAAAACAGTTTTATCCGCCGCGGCTACGTGAAAAATCTGTGGAATTTGTCACAACTGAAAGGGAGAAAGACGATGCCGATTGCAACGAGAATCTAAATCTTTCAATCCATATCATCATCAAGGCTCAAGAATCAACGTTTGCTCACCTAAGAACGCAAGGGACACCAGCAAAAAACAATCTATATTTTAGTTTATAAAGTCACACAATAAGATTACAACGGGATGCAGTTTGCGATTTGACGTCGCCTTTTTCATATCCATTCAAGTTCCTTCATAAATTGAGGCCCCAGCTCGCAGGAACGAAACAAGCACCGAAATCGTTTTAATCCACAAATCACAAGATGTCAACATCAATAACAATGACCCCTGCACGCATCCAGATTCCGAGGAACGCTCTCGAATTTCAGTTCCAACTAGCGTTGAGCATTGACCTCACCCGCGTGCCACAACATGTGCAGCAAATGGTCGGATGGTCAATCTCGGGCACGTGACCTCAAGGTCAACAAGCGGGGCGCGATGAACTCCCCCAAGCACACTGCCACGTCATCACCCACACCTTCGGTTGGGGTCGGTGTTCCTCGGAGTGTTGACTCCGTCTGCGTCGGTACCCCCTCGCCCCTCAACCGACTTGGGGCTGATGCAAGAGGTCAACATCTTCCCTGGCGGGGGCGCGGCTCCGTCACATCGACTTCGGCCATTGCTCGCTATTTGCTGGAGCTGCCCTCAAGCCGGGTCATTGTCTGGATCATTACCTCATTTCATAGCGAATCTTCTTTCTCGAGTGAGCGAAATAAGACTGGCTCGAAGCCAGCAAGTCAACCACCCCAAAACGTAAAGGAGCATGGCCGTGTTCGGGTACGGGTCATCCAAAGAAAGTTTCGAGAAAGTCAGATTGGAAGGTGCTTGTCCTATAAGTGATGATATCATCTTACGGACACCTTTAGGGTCACTGTCTTCTATAAAGTTGAACCAACTTGAAGACCAAAGAGTTAATAAAATGTGTAGAGTATGATTTTAAAATGAATCTCGTATCATACGGACTGGATGCGGCTAGTGATGAGATCAGTCACTCATTGATGATGCAGCAATAGCAGGATTCGTGATGATGCTCACGTTTCTTGTAACCGCAGGTAACCCCTTTTGTAACCCCGTGTAACCCCATTCGTCCAGGGTATCGCGTAAATGACAGCTGCACTGATTTCAGCTCAAAGGGCGGAAACTACTATAGGCATTTATAGCATATCAGTTGCAATCTCCACAATCCTCACATGAGGCGAATGTCTATGAACTGTTCCAACTCGGCCATATGTGTTATGCAATTGCAGCTAGGTGCGTTGTCCTACTAAAATCCGTAGTCATACTCATATGTCGCTTTGGAAGTGAACTGTGGTCAGTTCCATCAAGCATTGTGTCCATTGCTTGCAGCCATATGAGCAATCAGCTCGAGTGGCTGCTGCTGCTGCTGCTGCTGACAGATCATGTTCACAACTCCAACGGCTTGTCTTCTATCTGAATTCTTAAAATATCTTGCTTGCAAAGAAGACGATTTCTAAATGCTTCCAGTTACTGTTTTTGTAGGTTAATGAACTCGAAAACGAGATATTTCATTTATGAGAGTGTCACCCAAATTTTCATAGCAATGTATTTTTGACTGCAGTGGCCAGAGATTTGGTGTAGCAATTAATTTGTTGTTTCTGGCATTGAACGGTGATTTAAACGTAACAGCCAAATAGATGACCGAATATAAGATTTTTAAGACTCATGTCTACTTTACGTTGGGGAAACGTTGGGAAATCGGTTAGTTCTTTCACTTAGCATTCAAAACCCAGTTTGAGTTAGCTTTTTTCAGATGATCGAATCATCTACGATTCCTAAAAGTGGAAATCTGAATAGTTAAGCATTCTATAATGTTAAGTACCAGATTCTATTCTACCCATGCTGGCAGCTTAAGGGACGATCTGATTATTTAATTTCATTTCAGTTATTATCGGCCATTCGCGAAAATGGATTGCGAAGAAACCATTTTCAAAGCCTTTACCTCATGTACGTCATGAAATGGCCACGAAATGGTACCAAAAAGTCAAGACAACCGCCAGGTTGTCACCGAAGTCTAATTCCATTAACAAACAAGACTTCATAAAAAACTAAAGGCGTCGCAATGAAATGGCGGGCACCTAGTATCCAATCACACATTGTAATCGGCTGTGTTTAATCAGTGTTTAATGTTCAAGCAATCACGACACATGAATAGCTCGAAGTTCGGGGAGGGCGGCGGAGCCCCTGCCCATTCGGCACCTCCCAAAGACAGTCCGAAGAAAAGTGAAAGTTTGGGCAAGATCTGCTGTGCGACTGCCTGCCGCTATTGGCCTATGCCACCTCCCATGTCACTGACCGAATCACAGAGATAATTATCAGCATCTTAATCAAATAATTTGTTTATGATAATGGCTACTGTCTACAACCACGCTCTCACCGAGGCTCGGGAGCAAAGACTTGTTATTCAATTTCGTTTCCGCACGTTTAGCTATTTTTTTTTTCGATGCGTACGCGAAAAAAAGCGACTTTGTAAGGTGTGTGAGAGAAGTCATTCACGCACAGGTGTTGTTAAATGCGTAAAGCAGGCACCGATACCTCGGCAGTCGACCGAATCTTGCAGGGCATGCTCAGAGTTCTCCATGCAGGCAGTATTTGTATTGCCTTGCATTGTTTGTTTCTTCATTTTCTTTACAGAAACACTCTCTATGTTAGTAACAACAAAATGAGCATGAAATAAAGTCAGAATTTCCATAAAATACACCCAGTTATGATTGTCTAAAAACAAAGTATAGGTTGTATTGGAATTGTGTTATTTTTTTAATTCATGTCTGCAAGGGACAAAAACACGCGAATGTATTGTTGATAATTTTACCAGCTTATTTTTACAGCCTATAAAAGTTCTCTTTCGTTGCTCAAGAAGCAGATATCCACGAGACACTTGAAAGAATTTTCTTTGGTTTGTCCGTGAATTTTGACAACCAAGCTCTAACTGAACTAAATTCACCATCAGTTGATTGCATAAAACAGGTCAACAGACAAATATATCTCATTCTGTCAACGGCCGAAAATTGCCTGCGGTGAAAATTAGCAACATACTTTGGCTAATTCTGTTAGTACCTGCAATCACAATGTGTGTTTAGCTATTACTCTCCCTTGGCTTAGCAGTTGCACTTAACAACATAGGGATGCTCGTGCTTAAAGTCTCATCTCTTGTCTAACAGCTTGTCAGGTGTCTGCAGCTCTTTGGTCGTTGAACTATTTGAACGCAACGTCTTGATACTTTCAAAATGTGCTTGACTAGCACAGTCAATGACGTTGTTGATGAGATTAGCAATACTACAAAGCGATATTTCAGTAGGCAGTAGGCCATTGGTGCTGTCTACCTGGTGAATATATGTGTGTCTGTTTAAATAATTAATAATTCGTGTGATGTCACAGCTTCATCAGGACGAATGATGTCATAAAGTTGGTTATGTTACATCATGCTAATCAAATGCCAACGCCTTGCATGTTCTTCGAGGATTATAGCAATCTTTATTTGATTAATATCAAATTCGTTTGTGTTGTGCATTGAGAATATTTCACAACACATATCAAAATTATCTACACAATCCACGCTATTTTAGAGCGGTCAGGTGGATGGTCATCCGTTTTCTTTGTACCTGCTGTGGTTCACGCATCAAATTTAATTTTCTTCGTAATTTTTCTGTCGATCTGCGCGCTGAATAAATAATACCTTAGCCGTGTTAGCTGTTATTAGAAACTTGTGCATTTTAGCTTCACAAGAATCAACGCATGCGGAGTAAGGAACATCGATACCTAGTGCTGATTTTCAATTATACAGAGGTGACATTGGAGCCTGTATTTTTTATGTTAATATTAACGAATAGGATAGCAGGATCACGCAACGAATTTAAAATGGTATTCACTATTCATATGGAAGCTAAATAAAATCAGTTTCGTCTTCTCAGTGTAAGGGCTTGTTCCTAGCGTCTTGTTTCCAGTCTTCTAAGAGCATTGACTGACGAAGCTGACTGTTGAGTTTAGTTTTTTTAAGATTTTCAGCACGTATGGCCGGTGTCGCTACTGACTTCAAGGGCGTCTCGGATATACAGAGGCCGATCAAGGGTCCAGAGCAGCGTTTTTTGATCGAACGTTAAACGATCAGACCGCTTTACTTCTTAGCGTGTTATCTTATTAATTTCGACATTTGTCTGTGAGATTCTTGCTACCGATTACGGCTCAAAGATTCGCGCCTACTGTTCGTGTTCACCTTCGACATGTTTGCGGTGAGTTGTATTGCTAGACGCGAGTTCCTATTCGAGCCGGAGACTCGCTTGATTGTAGATTTAAGACACATGAAATCCTTGGCAGCCATTTGCAATACGCGTCTAGTATGCATGTGACTTGTTCGATCCAAAGACGAGCTCAGCAGCAGAGCTACGAAGTGGTTGCATCTTATTGGTCTTAGAGTAATTCACTTAGCGATGGTGCGAAGTGCTTAGCGTGACGTAATGCAAACTCTTTTGATCACGCAGCACTTACACTGTGTGGCCACCTTTTTTTTTGTTGCTGAAATAAAATTCGAAATACGAAATGTGTATCTATTGCTTGGTGGCTTTCAGAGCGTTATAAATCTCCAGCGTTATTTGCATGCTGCAATTTTTCAACTTTTCATCTTTAATCAGCCTAGTAGGCGACTTTTGACTTTTAATAGAGCCTAAACTTTGAGCCTACTAAAGAATTTGGTGTGAATGCAGCATGCCTTCTGTTTTCCGCTTATTGTTTTGAATTTGCTCTGGCTGGGAAATTTACTGAATTTGTTTTTCAAATTTTTCTGTAACGATGTTTATACCGTGCTATTTTTCACTCACTAGCGCGGTATTTTGTTTTCATGTTTAGCCCAATTTTCTCTCAAAAATTGCCCATGCGTTTGTGGATAGGGATCGTGATTGAAACCAAATAGCTCTTGCAATTTGTGAGATAAATTGTTTTCTATACACGGCTATTTATTTTCAGGAGTATCTCAATCCCGCGTACTTGTCCCCTTACACGATCACCTTCACTCTCTCAACCCTAATCCTCATCCTATTGCTCTCCTTCTGGCAGTGCAGCCCCCCGCTTCCCCCCGGTCCCTGGGGCGTGCCGATCCTGGGATACTTGCCCTGGATCTCTCCAAAGAGTCCGCATCTGACCCTCACCGCGCTAGCGCGACGCTATGGACGCATCTACAGCCTTCAGATGGGAGGCGTCTTCACCGTCGTCTTGTCCGATCATAAACTTATTCGCCAGGCGTTCGCAAAGGACATCTTCTCAGGACGGGCTCCTCTCTATCTTACGCACGGCATCATGCAGGGATATGGTGAGCCCAGAAGGACAGTCAAGTCCCAATCATGCAGGGATATGGTGAGCCCAGAAGGACAGTCAAGTCCCAATCATGCAGGGATACGAGTACGACGTCCAGTCCCCATCAGGCAGGCACCAGGATAGAGAACCAATTAAACGACGTGATTGTTACAAGCCATTCTTGCTTCTTACTTTACTTTGCATGTTATTTTCCAATTTTTTTTAAAGTTTTAAGATCTTATGGCAAATATGTAGACTTAATTGACTTATTTGAATGACTATTTCGGCACAAACTAACAAAAATAATCCATATTGTGAAACCTTTCTTGCTGTTGAGTTGAGAGTTACTGCCTTTGCTAGAGCCTTTGCTGGATACACATGGCTCTGGCTCTCCAATGTTATTCAGAAAATAATCGTGGGCCTGAAATTCTGACTAACATTAGTTCGTGGATGGTGCATCTGCACCAAAATGCCTGCATAATTCCCAGCGCTCCATCTGCATTTTGAATACGATGCACATGAGTTCTCTACTGGATCAGGCATACCTTCAGGGCAGGAGATGCATATAGATTGGATTGCAGTAAAAACTAAAAGAAATGGTGCACATGCATATTTTAAATGCAGGTAAGCTGGTTAAGAAAATGCTTGTCATCTATGAGTTGTTTTAATTTAAGGTTAGAAACTTATCTTTGGATTTATATCGTACGCTCGGGTTAAAAGCGAGGACTAGGAAACAAAATGCGGTCGCCAGACTTTTTAAGAGTACAGCAGGATGTCGGTTCTAGCTTTTCTATTATGACATTTAGACGCGTATTCATTTCCTACTAGAATGACGACGTCTCGGTCTGGTTACAATAACCTCACTGATTCTAAAGAAAGAACGAAAGAAAGAAAGGATGATAGATATTTTGTAATCTTATGGGGAGTAAATCTAATTATTTTTCTTCTAAGGCTTTTATTACCACAAATAGACTCTTATAATTTGAACTTTTTGTATACTACCTACTAAAATTACTATTCAGCCCTTTGAAAGGGTTTAGGGCAAAATGATTTTCAGGAAGCTGTCTCGGTTATTTATCATCATATGGATGTACAGATGTTACCACACTGACCTACAAAATAAGCCCTGAGGACCGGAGATGCGTACGTTTTTAAGTTGGACAACAAAAAACATCACGATATATAAATTTAAACACTCAGACGTGATCTTTCATCTGTCTGTCTGTCATGCAAAGGTGAATACCCTTGCTATGTTCAAACTGTTCAGAAAGAAAGCCAGACACCTATAGGCCTTAAAGATTTTCTTGTATGAGTTTGGGCCTGTAGATGAGCCGATTCTGGCAAGTTTGTATATTGGTTCGCAAGCACTCGAATGACCAGAAGGCAGCTCTCGCCAAAGATTGGCCAAGTAGACACAATCGCAGGCAATAATCTCGACTAATGCAGAGAGATTTGATAAAGAACTTTGTACTAGCGCGAGCTTGTTCATTGTCCTTGCGTGGCTGTGCAATTCACAAAAAAACAAACCCTTTACGAGCTGCAAGATTGTTCCTAGATTCGCGTTGCAACGTTCCAGTTCCCCTAATTGGCCACGTGATCCCAAGACGTCGGTTGTGAGATCGAAATCTCAACCTCTCCGTCTCTTGGGGCCCCAAAAACACCTGAAAAGTGATGGCCCCAGGCTGATGATCTTACCGAGTTAGCTACCGAATCTTCAACGGCTATCCGTATCGAATGCCGATCAGTACAATACCTTTTATCATTCATTACAATGAATTCTTAACCAACCACAAGTTTGTTGACCGAGATGACTATTTCAACCTCCAGCGTCCCACCTATTTCCCCACTCTAATTACTTATTCTCAAAATAACCTTCAAGTTCTTCGGTTCTTTTTCTTTTAATTGTCAGTTTCTTTTTCTCGTATGATAGTTGAAAGCAGCCAATGCTGATTGTATCAGTGTTTTTACTAAGAATGTGGTGACCGCCCCTCGCCCAAATATATTGCGTAGGATCGACGTCCTCACGGCCTTGTGCTTGTCCTTGTCCCCTCGCCGCGCCCCTCGCCTCACTCTAGCGAGCACAGCATCCCATCTCGGATTTGCCGAGCGGCCGCCGACGCCGTTCTCGGCAGAAGAAAATGTGCCAAAGATTTGTGCAGTCCGGTACCATCGCCGGTAAACTGACATCGTTTTTTTCAAAGCTTAGTAATCAAGGCACGGATTAGTGATTATATTGATGTTAAATGCCTGTCAAATATGACGACGCTGACGACTAAATGAAAGGCGATGATTG
>LVVV01431676.1:0-10183 GCA_001676325.1 Amphinemura sulcicollis
TTTTTTTTTTTTTTTCAACACCTGACGAAACAAAACGTTTGCCAAAACTTTAAGTCGCAAGTATACTCCGTTCGCCTACTTTTTATCTTTCATGGTAAGTTGCAAAGTATAACCATTCTTTCCTCTTCACAACACTACTACTATTGGAAACATCGATTTATGTGTATAAATAAATCAAAAGGTTTGTGTGGAAGATGTATTAAGTGAAAAGTAGCCCATGCATCAAGAAAATTTTTGCAAGAAAGCATGAAATGCTGGTTTTATGACTACCTACCTCTATCTACTGGCATGTTCCATTTTGGTGGTTATATTAGTTTATGTGCCAAGATCTTAGCATTTGCCATGGGACTCTGATTTAACCCCCAAACCCAACAACAATATTCAGTTTTTTCTAAACTTAGTACTATGCTTTCAATAAACAATATGTAATTCTAGTTATATTTTTTAATCGCAGCGATTTGTAACATCTAATATGTGAGCGTAGCGAGTGATGCAAACAGAGCATGGTCTTCAATTTCACCTTCCCCAAAAGTCATTTGTGTGTGTGCTTTTGTTTGGTTTTTGTGTGTCCATTTCGGCTCTTCCTGCCAAATGGCTACTTCGTTTTTGATTAAATTTACGGGATGGGTATATGTATGTGTTCTCAATAGAGATCCTATAGGTAAAAAACATGGTCAAATAGTATTTACTATTTAGACCACTCAAAATTTTCATTAACATTTTGGAGCTTTACAACCAAAATTATTTGACATTTTTTACCAAATTTTGAAAACATATACATATAGCATCAAAATGGATCAGTTCCAAAGTATTTGACTGAACATGTTTTGTTTCCCCCATTATTTTCTGTGCTTAATCAGATGTCTACTTGTGCTTGAAACCCAAACAATACTAGCACTACTCAACTAGTGCTTGAATCCCAAACAATACTAGCACTAATCAACTAGTGCTATAATAAATTGTGGAAAATTTTAACATGACCACAGCCTTTGGTGGTTTTTTGGAGCACAATTTAAACAGAAGATTGAATTGTGTTTTGTTCTCAATTTAAGCATTTTGCAGTTTGCCAAAACAATTTTTTTTAAATTTGTGTTTTGGTGTTGATGTGATTTGAAAAACTAAGATTGAGGACTGGCTCTGCTTTTTATACAAAAACAAAAAAAGTCGACGTACAAATTTGTGAATTTAAGTTGTTGATAATTTTGTTTTTCTCTAAAAGGATTCGACTTCCCTTTTAATCTACCACTGTCATCGCTACGCTCTTCTTACAACAAAGCAAAAATTGTGTTCAGAAAGCCCTAGTTTTAGAAATGGATTTTTGAGACCTTCGATGGAGCCGATTTTGATCCATGAGGTTGATTAGTTGTAGGTCTTGTTGCAAGATGGACGATTTTCGAACAATTTTTAATGTGCTTAGTCGTCTTGGTCAAAGAGGGTGTGTGTGTTCTGATTGGTGGCTTGACTGCACTCGGAAACCAGCCGGCTTAGCTGGCTCGTGCTGTACCCAAGAAGATTCCTCATGTCACAGACAAACTTGTACACAAAACGCTTACCGTGAACCTGGAAAGCACAAACGTCAAGGAAATTTATTCTCGTGGAACCGAAAAGCATATAGGTACATAGAGTCTGTCACGCGTAAGGTCGACAAATCGGAGGGCAGCACCACCATTCACTTTTGCCCATCAAATAGGCAAAATAAAAAATATAATTTTGGAAAATGTGCCAAAAGGCTGGATATAATGTAAGTGAGAAGGAAAGAAAAAGGAAACGAAGCTTATCAGAAGCTGCGGTGAGCTGCGTTTCCCTTTCCTTTCCTCTCACTCACATTATATTCAAAATATATGGTATTGGTATATGGTATTTAATATGTATGTGGTATTAGAAAATACTTTACTCACCTTGGAAATCATATCTCCATCGTAATAGTATCGCAGAGCTCGAGAGAGTTTCTCATAGTTCATCGTTGGTTTGTTTTTGCGTTCGCCCCAAAGCTGAGCTACCATTTCTGGGTTTTTGAGTTTGAATTCTCCGTCATTGGAGATCCACGCGATCACGTCTAGGTGCTCTTTATCAGTTAACAGCTCGAGAAGAAATTGCCACAGCTGGATTTGCCCATTGTTTCCTACAAGAATAACATGAGAAAAGTTAGCATTATACTAACATAGTGAAAAGAAGTGGACAAATCATTTGACAAATTAATTGCCAAATAGTTCGAAGTTGATCAATGAGTGCTGCTATTTTGACTAAACATTCATATTGCTGTCAAAAAGTAACAACAGTTTCTTTGAAAATGAGATCATTAATTATAGATAATGAATAAGACTTTCTTTAGTTTGAAGTTCAAAATGTGTTGCAGCATTTGCAATTACCAAATGCCCAAAATATTTCAAAAAATTCATGGAAGTCCCTTAGAAGTTAAGTCTTCTAAATTAATCACTGTTAGCGGAAATTCCAGCTCGAAAACACACCTGGGCGATGCATTGTGCATTGATGATTATAATCTGCTTGTTCTAGCTCTATAGATTCTTCACGAGGAGTAACTAGAAGCTGATTGTAACACATTTTCTAACTTCCTGTCCAAGTACTAAATGGGGCATTAGCTCTAGTCAAGCAGTGAATGGTTCTGCCTTTTCAAAATAGTGTACGACAGAAAATATCCAATCCAAAAATCGAGAGCTCGCATGCACGTTGGTCAGTGCTGAGGTCAGATTGCGTCAGTTTTTAGCGCTTCCGGTTTGATTATTCTGTTGGAAATCATGATCCGTTGATCTATCACGGTTTTGACAGCTTTAGTGTTCGTTGGACATTTGCTAAGGCGGTGCATGCCAGGCGCAGTCCGTCACAAGCTTGTCCCAATCGGGTGTGAGAATCAGAATGTAATCTATGTAGCACACCGCGAGGTTTCTCGCAGTGGCCAAAGTGCGGAATTAATTAATCTTTGGAATTCTGCCATTGAAATTGCACTTGACCATCTTTTAAGCTGAAAATCACGCATGTGAATTTCAAAGATTGTAAACATGGTTGACTGCTTTCAACAGTAACATAACCAAAGTGTCCAAAAGGTCATGCACTCTATAGTCACTTCAAGACAAAAGTGGTTGAAACTCTTTGCATTTACTCACCAGTTCTGTTTCCTGCACTGCTCATTGCTATCACCGTGCTCGGCTGAAAGATGGCAGTGTTTGGCAGAGTGAAGAGACGGGTTGTTTTCGAGCCAGCGGCCAGGAGGTCGTTCCTGACAGGCCGCACTCTTCCCCGTATCAAACATCGCTCCCGGTCTTTGCGATCTTTACGTTCAGGGGTGTCTGGTTTCTGTACCACAGCTGCAAACAAATACAGATCTAGCAAATATTTCGGTAATCCTGGATTCCAATCGTGTAGCTAATCTAGTACAGGCACAAATAAACGAAGTGCGCCATTCACCGAATTTAAAATGGCACCGCACTTGAAGAACTAGTATGTTATAGGGCCTTGTTTTACCAGTTTTTCAACTCAGAGTTAAAGTGGGGTTTGAGTTATTTGTCATTGCAACAGCCAATCGCATGCAGTGAAATTAATTTTTAACTCCGAGTTAAAAAAATTGGTAAAACTGGCCATTAGAAATCTATTCAACAAAAGGCAACTTTTGCTAACTAAATGAGAGTAGGTAAATAAAAGTTTAGCAATAGAGTGGTCACACAACGGCTACTGACCGACAAATTTGCACTTTCGTAAGAGTTCCAGGTGTGTCCAAAAGAGATCGCCAGGGTCATTGGTAATCTTTTGGTGGAAATCTTCTAGCGAAAGTTGGCAGAGCTCATTGCCGTTGATGGACCAGTCAGCCAGCCGCACATTGCAAAGGTTGAAAGTTCGTACAGCCCATTGGATCCAATGCCGAACATGAGCAGTAGCCCATTCCCTGGGATCTGCAATTTCAATCACCATCAATTGCCAATTAGATTTTTTAATAAAAAGTGAAGGGAGAAACAAAAAAAATTTTTAGCCAGATGGAAAGAGAAAGAATTGCAAACCTTTTTTCATAATTACAAATAATGAAATTATTTCCATTCTCTAATTGTCCTGTTCCTTGGCCATCAATGCATGCAATACAAGCTTAAGTTATTCACAAATGTTATACCAATACCTATGGGCTTATGTACTTAGAACTAGGGATGGAAAAAATATCGATATATCGATATTTTGAAATATCGATATATAGATAAATTGAATATAGATATATATATTGAAATATTGATATTTCGGTATTTGGTATATCGATATATCGATGTAGTGAAATATCCATTTACCATAGAGTTAGCCCTGATTAATATTGCTCTGGTGGTGCAGGCAGAGCTGAGATTCGTAGCAACCTGGAGGTCAGCAGCTTGTTAGAGCACAACAGCACACAAGAATTCATGCAATATAATTTGAAGCTTGAACTTTAGGCCATGGCAATAAAATTTCCATATATCGATATATATTGATAAATAAAATATAAATACATTGATATGCTAATATACCGATTTATCGATATTTCAACATATCCAATATCGATATATTGCTGTATTGAAGTATCAATATATATCGATATAAAATTTCATATTTCCTCCATCTCTACTTAGAACCCCAAAAACAAACCTGCAGGAATTTTCAATCGGTCCTGATCCCTCTTGAAACCGACGTCGACGACCCAACGAACCACGTTCTGCTCTTTTGGAGTAGTATCAGCTAGCGCTTCGGGTGGCATCACAGCCTCGGCTGCCAAGTTACCCTCTTGGATCTCCTCATCTTCGAAACAAAGTCTCGGTAAAAAAAATATTTATACAGAGTTTTTGGAGGTGATTGAAGGGGCAAATATTGTGATGATATTGAGAGGTGATTGCTGTCAATAATAAAAAATCAAAATAATAATATGCTGAAGATTTTAAAGCTTGCGTACTAGAACCTCAGAGTGAAAATAGTTCAGGAATATGCTTCAAATTTCAATTAAAACTATTCCTTAGTTAATACAAAAAAAAATCTGCATTATTCTAATGGTCAAAGCTTTTGGTAAGCACGTGGCCCAAAAATGGCAACATTCATCTGGCCTGTGACTAGACAGGAATGTTACCGTTTTAACTAAATTTATACCATTCATTAGAAAGTGTAAAAATTTTAGTTTACAATGGTTTAAAAAACAATTTCCCCATAAATGGTTTGAAAATATTGCAAATGTATTTAAATTAGCCCTACCAATGTATGCATTCTTCCATAACCACTAAAAAATAAATATATACCGACTCATATTAATCAAAAGTTTTCTTAAGTAGATAGCAGAAAGTTAACCAGAGCTATTTGACGATTTGGTTGTAATATTTTGCATATTTTGCATAAATAAAGTCATCTTGCATCCTAAGCAAAGTCTGACTTTACTTTTCAGATACTTTCCAGGTTGCCAGCCAAATTTTCACATGTATGGTTATCTCGCGTAACGTGAAAAAATCTGAGTGGCGAAACCAGGTACCTACTACTGGGCTTAGTGGGCGAGAGAGACCAGTGGGGGCCTCCTTCAGAATTGTTCCACCTTAAGTGAGACAATGTTTAGCTTTAAATTTTCTTGTGTATCCCTGTCGATAAAGAAGTACCAATAATTTTCTAGCTGCTTTCATATTGATTTCCCTACCTTCAATGCTGGTTGGGACTGACGGATGTTCATAGTCTTCAGCTGGCTTCAAAACATCAACAATGTTGATGAATTTTTCTTCAGAACTCGACTTGATTGTCAAATTTACTTGGACCAAGCCTTCTCCTTGCACACATTGATCTACCAAGTTTTTGTGGCCTTCGAGCTGAAAAAAATGCATATGAGCAACTTCTGCTTCCACATATTGTGTAGAAGATGAAAGAAAAGACTTGAAGTTTGTTGATAGGATTCTTAATGCATAACTGACACAGGCCACCACCGAAATGTTGCCTACTTCAAGTATTTTCTTTCGCAACTATGCAATCCAGATCAAAAATTGTCTATCTGTTCTACCCTTTATCTAGCCTTTTAATACAATATTCATATCACACATGTCTAATGCACACAGCATGCCCTATTCATTATGGCTTCTCGGCTTTGGAGAAAAACATATTAACCATACCTCCATAATTTGAAGGCAGTAGTACAAACAGAGCTATATAATATATTTCGTTTGCACAATAATAATGATTTGCATTAATAGTGTCAGGCAATTAATTTGATAATACTTACTGGTTGAGTATCCTGAAGCAGAAAATTGTAATCAGCCAGTGAAACACCCAGTCTTTCTTCCAGTAAAGCCTTCAGGGTATTTAATGGTTCCCGGATGTCCATATGTTGGGTTATAATTCCAAGATTAAGCAATCTGCCAATACAAAAAAAGTTATCACTAATCACTAAAACTTTGCTGCACAATATCTCATTTCCAATTTGTTGAAACACAACGAGAATTATGTGCAAAGAAAAGTGCAGGCACACAAGGCACACAAGAATTACTATAACCCTGCCAGGTGGACTCTGATATAGAAGACATGATCTATTGTTTAGTACCACATTGGGTTCTGTCAGGAAATCACCAACTTATTACGTCTACGATGGTCTATGCAAACAAAAATGGTTGTCAGCAGCAGATGAAGCCACTGTCTTTGCAAGCTTTATTGAATTATTTCTTGCACTTGAAATGAATTTGAGGCTGATTTTCACCCAATATGTCTCCAATAGTGCAAATCAGGTGTAATAATTTAATTACTAGCTAACGCTACAATCGCCTTTTCGCGTTGAAAGGATGAGCTAGTGAATATTGTTTCAGGAGGTATCCCACTTTCTGACATATGAAATACAGGACCAACAAATTTGGCCGCGAGTGTACTAAATAGCACGTTCCACAAGCGTAAGCGAAAAACATAGCGGCGATGTAATAAAAAAGCTCTAGGCTGAATGTCATGAATGAATGAATTGAACGAAAGGAGAACTGCTGTAAAAGGCAGACAACTGCACGGATCGTTTAAAAAAAAATGGGTATCTAAGTCCTAAGGGTTCCAAAGTTCCCTGGAAATTTCATCGCGGTAAATAGCACTTTCATTTGGCTGCTAAGCTGCGAACAGATCTCCACAAACACAAAAAAAACACACTTAGAGCTTTCTGGATTAGCGTTATTGAAAGGATTTCACTCGCTTCGCTCGCTCATCCAATAAAGGCTCAATGGAAGATTGCAAGCACCACCTGCCATGAACTGTCGATGCCAGGAGTTGCCAGCTTGATTGCTTTAAATCGATTGATTGATTACATTTAACATTAGTGCTGGGATTTTCCACCAAACCTATAACTAATATAACTTAAAACTATAGTACCTAGTACTGATGCCCCATTATGACAAACAAACATAATAAAGAAACAGTATACATACGATGAAGCTTTTTTCTTCGATCTGCTTTTTTCAGTGATGGTAGGAAGGACTCGTTCTTCTCCATAGAAGAAACCATCTGTCAAAATTTCTTCCCCTTGCGCCTCTTCGTGAATTACAATCTCTCCTTAAGAAACAAGTACCAGATCTATGCAAGTGATTGGAAACACAGCAATACAAATATATAATAAACACAGCTGACACTAATGCTAAGCTCAAATGTTTTTAATGTATGTGACGTACCATCTTCTATCGTTTGATCTTGTACGTCTTCGTAGCTCTCTACGACGCAGTTAGCCTGCGCCAACATATCGTCATCATAGTCTTGCAGTCCTTCTTCTTTGATGTTACGGTTAAGGTATCTCGTTACGGCTTGATCTGATGACCCAATAAGTTCTTCTTCGTCCCCAAAATGAAACCTGAAACAAATAATACCATGACTGCTATGAAAACCTGAGAACATAACCTAAAAGATGCCGAATATTCATCACTTACTGGGTGGTTCCCGAATCATCTGTATGCAATGTAAAAACCTGATCTCCATTTTCATCCTCGCTAATCATTAACTGGACAGTGGTATCATCAACCACACTCTCCATGATTAGTCGGATAATGTACTGTGATTTACTGTACGCGAATTGACAAGTACTCTATGCTCAAATCACACGGCCATCTTTATTCAAATTTGATCAGATGATGGCATTTGATGGCATGGCGCGCAATACATTTTCGTACTACATTTTCTAAGCTCTGCCTAAATTCGTTTCTTAAATGTGAAAATGGCAGTACTGAAATGCTGGGACCATCTAAGAGTCGTTTTGTTTGAAACACTTCCTTGAATTTTTCTGATAAGAATTTCTGTATTTTGAAGCTCCTGGTTTCATTTAAAGTTTGTTTCATATATGTCGGACCTGGGGGGCGATCATGTAACAGCTTTGTTAGAGATGTTGATCGCTAACTCCAAGATAACGAGGCAGCAAGCCAATAATAGTATGGTCAACCTCGTTTATCAGGTAGAATTGCCGGAGATAGCGAACAACATCTCAAACTAAAAAGTTACATGATCCAGGCCCTGGTAACGATAATAGAGTTTTACATGTGAACTCATACCTATGTCAAGTAGCAATTTGGGATGATATTATTTGATAAGCTTCAGTGGCCCCGAAGAGTCAGGTTGATATGAACGAGTCAGGACTGTCAATGTGTATTAACATTCCATACACACTGTATTGGAAATATGAATGATAAAATGTGAAAAATAATATGGAAATATGAATTGTGAAATACTTCTTTTGATTAGTTTATTAAAAGAATATCAAGCAATCAGAAACATTTTGCTTTTGTTTCCCTTTTTCCTAAAATTTAAAAGTATGGAGCAAAGATAATTAGAGCTTCACACTCATTTCTTCAAAATCTAAATGTAATTAAAGTGAATACAGCATTGTTGACTTATTATTCAGTTGAAGAAGAGAGTTAGGTAACAAGGAAAAAACAGTACTTATTGGAAATTGGGACGGGACAACCTGGTGGTTGTCTAGAAATTCATGGTGAGTTGTCTTCAAAATAAAAAGGATGTTTGAAACAGTTTGCATTGTGATCAGCATGATTGGTGGTAATTATAAACAATTTTTTAGTTTTAATCTTACACGTGGTGAATCAAATGTGAATGGTGAATGTGTCAAATTCATTACACCGTGATTGCAAAAAGCAAAAAAATACGATGACAAGTTACTTTCTCTGTTTTTTCCTTAATTCGTGGTCTGGTTGCCTTTCTTTGGCTGTAAGGAACATTCCTAATCCCAGCTTTAGCTTCGTGCAGATAATTGAAAGCTGGCACTCGCTGAAGCAATAGCAGCAATGACTAAAAAAATAACTGCAAGTAGAGTTGCTTTCCCTTGGCGACTTTTTTTCTTTCTTCCACAATTTTGCAGCGGGTTTTCGTCTCCTTAAGTGGTCCTCAAATAGCATCCGCTGCTAAGTAGGGGTTGCAAAAATCAGAGACGGGACAAAATTGTTATAAAATCTACCAAAAACAATCTTGAAAATAAAATCTTGTCTCGACAAGATACCATGCAAGTTCTTTTTATTTTTGTGAGGTTTATGGATGTTAATTAAGGAACCAGTCTAGGTTTGGGGTGATGTTGATGCCATGAATATAGTTGTGGAAATTCTGGAGGTTTTGTTGTTGAACAGGTAGAGAGCGGTGATGGAAATCGATCCCCAGGGGTTGGGGAGTTAACCGCAATTTGCTTGTCGGCAGTTCCACAGAGGGAGTGGAGCGTAGAAAGGAGGAGTGGATGGAACAAAAGACTGCTAATATCGTCAGAGTTCCGAATTGGGAGGTGACTTTGATGTGATACGTTAAATTATTATTTTGGAAGCTAAGACAATGAAGCAGTATTGGATTGTCTGACAGGAGTGAATTAGAAAAAGTTTGTTATCTCCTGATACCCATATTTTCCATTTTTTAAGTCTAACTCTACAAATTCTTTGGAAAAATAGAGTTCCACAGATGTTGTGCACTTTCCTGGGTCGCAAGACCCCCTTGTCATATCATTTAGCAATTCGTTTCACTTCATACGGCTCAGAACCGCGTATTTTCATCTTATTTAGGTAGTTAATTCTATCCAAAAAATGAAAGTTCTGGCTCATATTGAACTTGGATGACTTTCATAAAAAGTAGCCGATGGATGTGTGGCGACTCTGACTCTGGCAATCCACCAGGCAGGGTAGATGTGAAGACAAGAGAGCGGGGCAACTGTTTTGAGACTCACTCGGGTCTCGGACTCTCTATCATA
>LVVV01431677.1:0-10192 GCA_001676325.1 Amphinemura sulcicollis
ATTTCGGGACAGTGAGTAAGATAGTCGAGCATTTTGAGATTGGTAAGACACGCAAAGCACCAAGGAAATCTATCACTGCGACAGGTGTTGATAGGATGTCTATTAACTGCACATCGGCGCGCGTATAAACACGCGGATTATTTTCTTTTTAACAAAGCAAAAACTTGTTTCCAAATCTGAGTAACAAATCAAGTCACTTTCACCTCGCTCTGGAATCATATACTTATTGAACATCTTTAAAATCAAGATCAAGTACTTTAGAACTTTCCCTGATATGTGGTAAAAAAAAACTACTGTGAAATGTACGCGCGGTAGCGTTTGGCTGGCGGTGTCGACCTGAGCATGGTAATATGTAACGCCGTCCCCGACGCGCGGAACACGACGATCGCGAAGACGGCGACGACGACGACGACGCCGTGGTTGTATAAGTGGAGCACTGCGCACTGCATCCGCGACGAGGTGGCAAGTGCAGCGGCTGCGCATGCTTTAGCACCCAGACCGTGCAGGACGCAGCATCTTGCACTTAGCATGGCACCCAACGACTGGGCTGAAAGTGCAGGGATTGCGCCTGGCGCAGCACCATGACTGCGCAGCGGTTAAACTTAGTTTTAGAAGGCGTTTTGTGCCCCTGGCACAGACCACCGGACGTAGCAGCGACAATTTGCGTATCAACATTGAATCAAGCCTTCGGGCGAACGAGCTGTATGGAAAATGACTTCGCTAATAACAGTTTAGCTGCTCGGCCTTTTTTAATTCTGCGCTGGATTTTTTAAGCCGCCTTTTACTCTGCTGATGGCAAAAGTGGCTAGCAGCAAGCGAACAATTTTGATTGAACAATTATAACTTCAAGTCGGGCCCAGTACTTTGCACAGGAAGCACTTTATTGATTTCCTCAACTACTTATTTCTTATTTTTATGCCCCACACGGAATACCACTGTATGTTATATGTACAATGTAATTTGATGGAAATACTGTAATTAACGCCTCAAAGAGGATAGTACCGATAATTGTAAATATATATTATGTTCTAATGCGTTTCTGAATTCTGTCGAGCTACAAGAAATCGGCTCACCTTCGCAATGTCTCGAGCAGTAAAGTTTTATGAGTACACTTGTTAATATCATTTAAAATTCCAAGTCTCCCTCATTTTACTTTTAATATAATCATGAAAAAACTGACAGGAAATTGGCAGATGAGCCATAAAACCGAGAAAATCTGTCCGGCAATTTTCTTGCGTGATTAAACGGCTGGTGTGCACTGACGGCTTTATTTCCATGTCGTTAAAATCTTCAGAGATCGCAGCAGACCCAAATGATAAACGCGCGGATAAGAGTGGAACCGGTCTACATTTTGGCATCCATTTCGCGTAACGTGAAGGGGTTTCCAAAATCTGATTTGAAATCTTCAAGAGCCACTTCTTGTCTTTTTCCACGATCGATGACGGGAAACTTCAAAACAAGCGCGGCGGTTTTGTAAAGAAAGATTAATTAATTGATTAGAGAAGACGCTTGCTTTTTATGTGGAAGATGTCTATTATACATGATCAACATATTTTTACACAAACTGAAATGAAATTAAAAACTCGACAGTTTGCATGTTCCGAATGCGACAGGTAAAAATGTTATAGTAATCAAACTTCAACGGCTAGGCAAAATTTATAGACGCTATATTTGCAATGATTCTCATTGCACACTTTACACTATTTAATTGAAGTTTATACTAATTTACAGCCAATCCTATCTGAAGACTATTTTATGGTAAATAATAAAGAGCAAAGGCAAGGCAGGAAATACAAGACGTGTTTATTATACCTTGTACTCAGACAGACAATATTTTTGCTCAACATTAAAATAACACGAAAATTACAATCCTTCTTTTACAAGTTCGTCTTCTGTATCAAAGTAATACCTATATGAAGATTGAGAATGCTGTATTTAAGCCTTCGCTTCAGTCTGGTTACCCATTCAGTCGCTGACTTAAGATCGCTTAGGATAACATTCAAGGTGTGGGACAACCTGCTTCTAGATTTTCATTAACAACAATTCATTATCCGTGAATCTCAGCGTTTTCCTACGTCAATCAAGTCGGGCAGTTTTGGGAGGATCCGTTCGGTTTCATGCTCTGCCGAGCATGCCGTCGACGAAAACCCCTTCGCACCTGCGCACCAGTGCGCCTGCCCGCCTGCACCGACAAACGCTCGGCAACAGACCCGCTTTTCATTCCACTGGCGCCGGCCATCTCCAACGCATACTCTATGATCGTGCAATTTTATACCACCTACATTAATCAACACTTTTACTAGCAATGAAAGGAGTAATTACTGGCGCATTGTCCACCGCAATCGTATCAGATGACCCTCCACGACTTTGCTGGACGGTACCAATTAACTTCAACTCATCTTCCATTCACAGATCGAGATAGTCGCGTGGGTTCTTTAAGAATTGCAATGCTAACCTGGTGATCCATAGATTTATTAGCGATCGATACGTACACAAGATTGTATTCTCTATTCTCTATTGTGGTTTCGTCCAAACTTTCTACTCGCCTAATTTGAAAATCGATTCGATAAAATTTCACTCCACCTGACCACCAAACCTTTACGGATTTCCACAACAATATTACATAGCTGAAAGGAAGAAGACGTTCTCCTCGACTATTGGCTAGTAATTTATATCGATAGCGTCGTTTTACGGTTCTGTAATAATTATTATACCTCGTTATGGGCCGACCCTTTTAATTGCTTTGCGATGGAAGACGCTATTTCCTTTTCATTTGGCGGCTGGACTCTGAGACTGGAGACTTGAACGTGGCACATGTCCTCGGCAGTAAAATAGTGTGAGCGTTTAAACTCTCCCAACGCTTGGCTGGCCATCCGGAGCTCTGACAAGAAGAGGAGCATCGCTGTTGGTTCTTGTACCCACATAAAGACATATAAAGATAATCATAAAGCAAACCACGCGAAACTGCTGCACTTTTATTTCTAAATGATTTGTGAAATGCGAAATGAAGTTATATACTACTGCGCCAATGGGCTACTACTATACGTTAGGGAAACGAAAGCATTTAAATGAATACATTAAAACCTACACCTTTAGGCTCGTTGCAGCATTTATTACCATTTCAATCAATTCCTCACACATCTGATAGTTATTATATTATTCCTTTATAGCCGAGTGTAAATTACGTTTGTCTTACCTATGTCATAATTAACTTGTGTGCGAGATGCATGGGTGATGGCAATAACAACAACCCAGCCAAAGATTAGATTTAATACTAATTACAAATATACAAACGGCTTTAATTAAAAGTGTTTCGATGCAAGAAGCACAGAGCATGATGCACTACACCAGGGGGCGTGCTCGCACCTAATTGTTACCCATCCATTGTGCGGTGCCAGAGCAATGAGCGGGGCTGGCACAACGTTTACACGCTCGGAGACTTCAACGCTGGAGTAAGCACGGAAAGCGTTCCCCATTCCGTCGTTTGCTGGGCACGCGTGTCGCAGCGCGGCGAAAAAAAACTTTTTGATGAACGCTCTCCAACATTCAATAGCTGCTTACTAATAATGATCTCCAGCTGGGCAACAGACTTCGATAATCATAATAATCATAATGATTGCCATTTCAATTTAAATACGAGAGCGTCAGGAAATGCGAGACATGCGTTCTCCTAATAATATGTTTTATTGCAATTATATAAAGGCCGGACAAATCCAACGTGTGTGGTATGAAACAGACAGCAACTCAATCCGACTCACGTTTATTCAAAGAAGCAAACTCGGCGTTGCGTTTGTTATCGGCAAGAATAATATTTTTGCGGACAGACAGTTAATCAAGCATCGGGCAATGTATGCAAGTTCGGGTTCGTTTATTAAAACACCGCCGCGGGGCGCTCGGGATTGAAGATGGCTCGACGTATATGTTTGGTTTTGCGAGGTCTTGGTGGATGCAGAGCGCGTCTTGGTGCCCCTGGTCCTGCGGAAGACGACGACGTACTATGCTTGCGGCTGTCACCTCGAGGCGAAGAAGGTGGCTGAGTGCCTGGGGCGGTAAATCAAGAGCCGACCGGGAAATCATCAAACCGCCATCCTGTACGCACACATCAGGCGACGGGGAGTCCATTTGTCTTGGGTCGAGCGAGCGTGCCGCTGCCATTACTCGTTACAACTTACTATGACTTGTGCCAGCCATACAGAAATGTCTGAGAAGAAAAATCGCTTTTGCTATGTTAAAATCGTGCTTCCTGGTTTTCGGCGTGGTCCACATCTAGGGGTGATGTCATTGAATCACGATAAAGTATTTCTATAGCGATGGGCAGTTTTGGAGGTGGAGCCAAGAAATTGCAATTATTTTCGCATTAAAATCGCCTCTCGATTTTTAATAGCGCATCGCTGAATTCACTTCAGACAAATTCAGATGCGTCTTGTCCGCTTTTTTTCTTGCTAAACTTATAATTCGGTGCCAATTACTGCTTATTTCTTGCCTCGTTATCTTTTTTAAATGACATTTTCGACTGTAATGTATGCTAATTTATTTATTCATTATAGAAGCTGTTTTCTTCCAAGGTGAATCCGAAATTGATTTAATCAGGTGTGGTCTAATTTAGACTCTTTTTTTAATTGGACTAGAATTGGGTTATTTCATCTCTGCCAGCGATGCTTACATAAAACACGTATATCTAATGTTTTGCCTGAAACTTTAAGAAAGTTTTAAAAAATGAAGCTAGAAAATTCATTTCGCTTGCAGCTCATTTATGACGAGACGTAAAGCAAGTCTAATTTCGACAGGTGATATTTCTAGGGGAGTTTTTTTCTCCTCTAAAGTACTATAACTCTCTCAAAAAATACACAGCATGAAAATAACAGTGAACCGCCAATTCACAGTGGTTTACTTCTTCACCAGGGCGTTTGTTTATCCGAATAGAATGTAAGAAATCTTGTTTGATGATTTTAAGATCGCCTCAAGGAAGGGCAGACTGGCCGCGAAAGTTTCATCATGATGGATGGTGATGGTGCAAGCCATGGACTACCGCTCCAATAATCGGGCTGCGGTCCATCCGCGCGCCAGCAGCCGGCGTCTGGCGTGACCTCGCGCTCGGGGCGCCGTGACCTTGTCCGTGCAGCCGAACGGTAAACGGGCGGAGTGCCCACCGAAAAGATGCCCACCGAAATGATGCCCACCGAGACGATGCCCACCGGGACATGCGCCCCGAAACGGTATTCACTTGCCGCTTTCGATTAATAATATCAACAGCGACAAAAAATAAGCAGATTTTTCGGCTAAACTTGGATGAGTTGACGTTACTAGGTCAATAGGCAGACGTAAGGTGATACACTAAAATAGTGGGTTACCTGCGATGTGATGCGTAATGATTAATTCGACATAGATCGTTCGGAAGCAAGCCTAGGATCCGCTGTAAGTTTGATCTTCGTTACTTTCTTTCGTTTTTTTATTCCTCTGGGAAAGTTGATTGCCTATAAAGCTAGACATATATTTTATCTTATTTCATCCTTATTAGTGATATATTTTAAGCAAAACACATTCGGATTTGTAGAAGATCGTCGCCATTTCTTCGCGCATAAGGAAGCGAAATAAATCTTGGAAAAGAGAATCAGAAAAGATTTATAACGTGCGCCGTGTGGGCCGGAAGAATTTCTCCATTCCTCGCTTATTTAATGAGGAATCGCATCTAAATTTTTATCGTCGTGCTTATTTGACTCTTATTTACTTCTCTCCTTACAGATCCAGATTTGCATACGTTGATCACGTTCTGGCGACCTACTGCATTCCATCTGCACCTCATTTCTGTTCCGGTCAGCGATCCTGCACAGTCGCCGGTCCCAGGTAACACAAACAACACCTATCTCTTATTGACGCGAATAATTGTGCATCTGTAGTTTTCACCAGCCACGCGTAAATAATAACGTCGCGACCTGGGTGGCATTCGTGATAAGTCTTCTACAACACATGAGGACCACCTTAGCATCCATTCGAAAAGTCCAAGAATCTCAACTCCGTAAAGCGGAGTTCAACTCGCACCAGCCTACGTTGTTAATAATTCCATGGATACCGCATTTCAACGGCGACTTCTGTGCAAGCTGCGCTGCTGACAATTAAATTGCTGTTTGTTATTTTAGATCAAGATTTCGATTTGTGAACATCTGGTTGGCATTTTGATTCGCGATGCCGCCACCTATTCTTACAGATGGGGTTCATTATTTACTGTCATTACTTCTTGTCTTGCAAGTAAGTCTGTGTCGACACTATAGGTACATTTGTGTACGCTTTTCATCTGTAGTATGGGGCAAAGAAATGATCGCGACGGCAGCCCATTACTCACTTTACAATACACATTGATATTTTCTCTCGCATACACTATACGAGTTTCGAAGCCATGTTTGCAAAGGAAACGTTTGAATTTAGCAACACGTAATAATAATCCCAAATCTGCATTTCATATTTTATGCAATGCACTTGCACCAAGTCGTTCAATTGTATGAATGAAAGAACATAAGACTGGCGCATGCTATCGTGAGCGTTACTGTGTTTGCCAGTTTTGTGATGGCGTGCATCGGAAAATCATTATTGTATTATGCAGTTCTCGTGCGCGTTGCTTTCCGATAATAGCGTTACCAACGACGCCAGCATTGGCCAACGGCGCGCTCTTGTATTGTTGCATTTAAATTCGACACTCTTGTAATATAGTGCACCACAGTGCTCCATGCAGCTCATTACACCAGTGTTGTCTCCGCTCTCCAACCTCGCCACACTGCACAGCCAACCAATAAATTTACATCATTTTAATCGCCTGTTTTTAGCCATCACTTGCGGGTCCGATTAAATCGAAATATTCGCTATCTGGCCGCGCAGTGGTGGCGTCCAAGCATCGCTGAGTGACAGCATAATACTCCATTGAGCATCTCCAGCTTCGTGCTTGTATATAGCTGCAACTTGGCGGAGGATATGCTTAATTTATTGACACCTTCCACTGGTTGATACGGAGCGAAAGGTAGGTCGTAAAGAATACAGGCAAGACAGTTAATATGAGAATGTGAATCGCTTATTCCTGGACGTAGAAGTCTCATCTCGCCTTTTCTGCCGTCGTAGTGTAGCTACCTTCACTCCTCTCTGCGAGGGGCTTTACGCGCATAATCGCGGGTAAAGTGAATGTTTTAACACCATTATAACCAACAACTCGTGAAAACCCTTTGTGCCCGAACACCTGTAGCTTGTATATAAACTACACTTGAAGCATTTGAAACAAAAAATTAATTTCAATTTAACAAGGGACGACAAAAAAAATTAACAGTCTCTTGTTTAAATTTTCTACGACCGAAAAATGTGTTGAGTATAATTAAAATATAAGGGGCACAGGTAACAGCTTACAAATTATAACGCTTTTTGTTAATGCATTCCAAATTCTTCGAGCGAAGCGTCAGTCCAATAAATTACCCCGTTTTTGCACCAGAAACGTCGTCTGGTTCGTCGTTTGAATGGGATGGACCACATTCTCACCCATCAAACTCATGCACACAGGATGAGAGCCGACCCGAGCACAATGAAAGTGCATAATCGTTTCCTAAAAATAGAGCGCGGATGCATCTTCTTTCTTGCGACTGCGCCATGCCTGCGCCGTGGCTGCGCCGTGTGGCCGCGAGACTCAAACGCGGTCGATTGTCTCGATGTCGCGCGAAAAAGCGGTCCACTTGGTGGAACACATGCGAGCTACGAATTCTCCAAGCCGACCAACGGTCTGCGCACTTCTTAGAAGTTACGTAAGACTGACAAAAAGAAGAAAATTTCCACTCGGCGGATAGCTGTATCTTCTCTTTTGACCATTATAATACATTCGATTCTTTTCCCCATCAAACTTATTTTCTTTGTGATAAAGGTAGAAGCGCGATGCCTGACATCTTAGAATTCATTCTTTACCTTGCAGTAACAATAAAGCGACCTTTAGCCTCCAGGCTTCCCCGAAGATCAATATCATTCTTCTCTTAATGAACCCATTTGGTAATGTGATTAGTTATTGATTCCTCGGCAGTGTTTTTGTTTTGACCCGTGGCCCGCAGACAGAGGTGTAGGTACGTGTTGCCGGGCAGTGTGCTGCGAGCGTGAGCCACGCGTGGGTGTCAGAGAATGACCTTTGCAGCCACGCGATAGCTAATAGCGGTGCTCAGCTGTCAGATGGACCTCACTGGCTAAATGGCTTCACGCGAGACTCAGCGTCCTGCCTGCAGCGTCTTCAGTTCGGTCTGCACCCTAGCCCGGGCCAACCACTTCTTAGCCCAGCGCACACATCGGAAAGCATACACTTTAAGCTTGACCTCACACGCCCACGCATGGGCATTACAGCGCGGGCAATCATTAATAGGCATCATTGTTGTAAGTTATCTACTTTAGTCGATTCACGTTCGTAGCCGTGCGTTGAAATCCCTCAGTTCGAATACTAAACTCGAGGGACGTCGTTGGTGGCTTCGCGAGTTTTGCACGGCCGTGCACATGCAGCACTCATTCACGAGCCCAAATCTAGCCATGGCGATTTTTATTACCCGCAAGACTTTTAACTCACTTTTCGGCTCACTAAATTTCAACCCAACACAAAATAGCTATCGCACTAACGATTTTCTTAGTTGATTATGATTGTAGAATATTACAGCTATAAACGCGTATGCTTAGTAACGCTATAAAACTATTAGCGACGGAATTCTTGATTTTCTGTTGATTTTGAAAAAGTTTTAATGAAAAACGAGTTCTATTTGCAAGCGGTCTGAATTTTATTACTTGAGAACTGCTATTTTCCATGTAAAAACTGATAATTAAGATGGCTGCTCTAGCGATTAATATTGCAGTCATACTGCGCATTCATGAGTGATAGCATCATGAATCTTCTTTGCGATGTTTCGATCACATTTATTATTTCACTCAGATCTACATTTTCCACTGAACACATAGTTGCCCGTTTTGATTTATCTACTCCCCAGCGGCCAAGTGGTCGAGACTGCAACTCTCTACTGGGAATCGGCAGGTCAGTACTTGCAGCAGCGCAGCCGACTCGGCGCAAAAAGACATCGCCGCCGCCCGCCGTCGTCGTCGTCGTCACCGTCGTCGTCGTCTTCGTCGCATCGAGAATTCCTCTCCGTAAACTAACTGTAACAACTGATTCGTTTTCGACGGATGACCCGAAAGACATTGCTTGTCGGGTCGGTGATTTCTGTTAGGATCGTTAGTAATCGGCTTGAGGCGCGAATCTCGTGGGAGCCCACGCGCTTCTAACACTGGCAATACGCATTTCCTGCGTAAACCTGGAAGCATCTGAAGCATCAGCCGCGACAAGATTATCATCACTCAGTTATAAATCAATATTGTGCATCAATTATTTTGACATTAATGCTCAATGACTCGTTTCCAAGAATGCTTAGAGAAATATTATAAAAATGTCTAAAACTGGACTGCGAGACTCTTAAGCTTTTTATTACTATACAATTGATATAATTTCATAAATCAATTGAGTTCAATCCATTACGTAGCATTGACTTCGCTCACATTTAATGATTCCTTTCCGAGAACTTACTCTCCCATAATGTTATGCAGTAATATTTTTCTCGATCAATAACTGTTTAGCTTGACATTAGCCGTTGAGCAATGCGATCGAGGTAGACGCATGCCAGCTGAGGGCGTTGCGACCGATACATCAAGGTTTCTCCGTTTCGAATATTACACACACACACACACTCACACTCACACGCATCCGCGATGAGATCCTCTTCGATACTCTGCTATTAGAGAGAGAGACAGATCATGGTGACACACAAGCCAGACAAAGAGATACAAAGGCAATTGACTTGGAAATGTCGCTAGGTTATGTTGTAAGATTCGGTGACATCTTGTGAAGCGCGTGTGTGTGTGCGTGGAGTTTCGGCGACGAAGCTGGCAGCGATTCTTTGCTTCTTTGCGTCAGAAAGTGTGCCATCTTCAAGAAATATCGTTTTAGAAAACGAAAAAACTAGCATACGTTCAAGCGAGCAATATTTCATAATTTGTGTTGATAGCTTCAACGAATTAAAATATATTTCGGTATTATGTCTCTAGTAGACACGGGCACGCCACAACACAATTGATCAAAACAGGTTTAAATTCGATCAAATAAATATCATATGCTAAACAGATGCTACTTGAAAATCCCCCCCCC
>LVVV01431678.1:0-10196 GCA_001676325.1 Amphinemura sulcicollis
AACTCCTAGACGCAACCCGCAGAACAAACTCGGCTCTTCCACACTCAAACTCCTAGACGCAGCCCGCAGAGCAAACTCGGCGCATCCTTAGTTTTCATTAGCAAGCTCTCATTCATTTGTAGAAGTCGAATAATACGCAAATCAACATGAGGAACATACATGTCACTGAAATTTCACTATTTAATGTGTTGACATATTTTTGGCAAAACTGATAAAATGATTCCGGTCGTTCCACACGGAACAGTTTCATGAAAATCTTTCGCTTATACCAATTAAAATGGCATTATAATCCGCCGTCACGGAAAGAAAGTAAGCTATTAATTTGCCGCGGGTTGCCCCTGAATTCGGTGAACGCATAAATTCCGTTACAAAATTTCCATTGCAAACTTTCGTGTTAAGGAACTTCTCTGCGACATTGCACCCAAGTAGAAAATAAACTGCAATGCCGTTGGAACGTCGCCCGTTCTTTACAGACATGGAAACAATAGAAGGTGTAGGCCCGACGGCACCGCCTTCTACCTGTCACTCCCCGACAAGACGTCGTCGCCACCTGGAGACGTGACTTCCGGGATGGAAGGCGTCCCGGCGTCTGTATTCAATCCGCGTGCCTTGGGAATTCGCAGCGACGCCACGAGACGCTTGGCGTCGACTGTCACTCATCCGTCAATACGCGGTTACGTGGCGGATTCTCGGACGTGCTGCAGCCTAAAAAAAACCTGGTGTGTGACTAAAGGATGACGCATAGTGTAGGTTTTTGACACACAAATACTTTTCAGTCACTTAAAGCATATCATGAAAGGGTGAGATTGAATATCCCATTTCGTTGGAGAAACTATGCCATTCTTTACCTGAACGGTTGTGAAAAATTAAGGTAAAACCAAACCTAGAGGCTTGTCACCGGGATCGAACGCAAAGTGGACTACGGAACGGTGCTTGGCTTAAAACGCGTTTATCCGAAATGGCAATAAATAACAAATATTCTAAAGGGCACTTGAGAAGCACCGAGAGAGTGAATATTTAATTGCAAAACATATAAACACTAATACGACGGTTAAACACAATGTTGTTACGGTATTGCGTATTTTTAAAACTGACGTCAAAGTTCTGTCCAATGGTGCAGAAATAAAAGACTTCTCAGTATCAAGTCATATTATTCAGGTGTGGAACGAATTGCGCACACATTTTGCTGGTGCAGAGAAAAATAACATGTAATATCACTTGCTGGCTTGCCGGTATATACCTTTAAACCACAATTCTACCGATAACGTTCGCTTTATTTTCACCGTGGAAGCGGCAACAATGAACCGACACCGAAAAAAGGAAGGCGCATGCAAAATATCTCTCGTTGAGAGTAAATACCATCATCGGCGACCGTCTATTGCAATTAGAGCGACCCTTAATGGCGCTACCAAAAAGGTGAGCCCTCCGATCGGAGCGCTCGGAGCGCTCGGAGCAGGAATGCGCCCCTTCCACGGCCTGGTGGAAATATTTGCCGGTGTATAATGAGAGATCAGCGACGATGGAGAGTCGCCTAGTGGTACGAGAGTGGCTTTCTTCTTGTATCGCTGCCAAGATTGCTTTCAGGTGTTTAACGGATGTACTGATTACGGTCCTCATTGGATTATGTAGAGCGGCGCAGGCGAAAGAATAGTGGGTGATGGTTACGTGATATCTAACAAGTAAAAAAACGTTTGTAGTTAATAGACAACAAACTGCCGTTCGCACTCTTTTCTCTGCCCTTCAAAAGTATAAAAAAATCCTCTAATATACTTCAGATTTCGGCTATTTTAAGATAAATATCAGATCTGGTAAAAAGAGCCACTAAGCAATCATTGAAAAGTTAAAAAATAGATTTACTTGTCACGCTTATAGTTTAAAATTAAATCGCTTTCCTCCACGGACACCCTGTGCCAAATTCAACGCAACACAACCTACAAACAAGTCAAACTAGCAAACAAGTACAAACTACAAACAAGTGTATATTGTTGAGTAAAAAAAAAACCACTTCAAAGGCAGCGCTTTGGTTTCCTTTTAGACTAAGAACATGGCCTTTTTGAGATGACCACTCTCCCCCGTGCGAAGACTCTCTATGCAAAGCCGATCGCCTGGTGGGACATTCCTCCGGCCTGTATGTCTCCGATCGGCATTTTGCATTGCATTCCCGGGTATTTCCGGACATTCCCGAAGAGGGGGAAGAGAGCCACCTCGGTCATTAGACGCTTGCGTTATATTATAACACAGTCTCATAAAATATATCGACCTTTTCGTAGTTTTTGTTTCTAAAAACTCATACATTTGCACATTGTTACTAAACACGTTGAAACGCTTTATCTCTGCACTCAAAAATAGTCGTACCACTATTTTTTTTTTGTCACAAATGTCATGTAAAATTAAGGAAAATGAGGATTTTGAGTCTGTAATTCGTGAAAACCGTCTACCGACCCTAAAAAAGCATTCTTTTAGAGTGTTTCATTCTTGTCGTGTTGCTTAGTACAGTACAATAGAGTGTACCTATATGCACCGTGGAACAATGAAAAATGCATTTTAACTTTTCAATAAAAAATCTCCTTGAAAACCGCTTTGCAGGGGTGGAAATTATCAACTGTCTAGGCCTTCTAGCGTCAATAAAATCACCGTGTTTCCGTGACGAATTCTCGGCGTTCCTCGGTTCATACCCCGGTAGGCCCGAAGCGGGCACGCACCACGCATTCCCGGGACGCGTGCGTGCTGTTTGGCGCGGATTTATTGCGAACATGTTGACCCTAGGACGAACGATACTGTCGTCCAGGGAGCCTTGGAACGCCGCGTCTTTTGGACACCTAATAGTACCAGGCACGCGCGAAGAAGCCAAAAACTTTTCTATCTTATTGCCCAACTCTGGATTTCAAGCAAGGAAACGGTTTTAGTATTAAAATTCCTGTAACTGAAGTGTATAACTAACGCACTGGCTTAGTTTCAATTAAAAAAGAGCTTTAACCTATATGATTTTTAAGACTCATGCCTACTTTACCTAAACTCAGCACTAGTTTTGAAAAAACACGAACTCAAACTGGGTTTTGAATGCTAAGTGAAAGTACTTACTGATTTTCCAACGTTTAGCAACATAAACTTTATGTATACAACATATACATTTTGTGTAGTTTTTGTTTCTCTTAGCCAGAACAGCTTTTACCCCTGAGGAAGTAACAAGTGTATGTTGCGAAACGTTGGGAAATCACTTAGCATTACTTAGCATTCAAAACCCAGTTTGAGTTAGTTTTTTTCAAAGCTTTAACCTCTTCAGCTAAAATTTTACCTCCAAACTCTCTACAAAAGAGTGCTCAACATTCTTCGTTTGCACCAAACACTTCTAGCCCGGCATTCCATGGATTGCACTGCGGTCGGTGCCAGCCAGCAGGCACGCATCTTGCGTCACGCAGAGGACATTGCCGTGGAGCGTGCCAGTCGAGGATTTATCTGGTACGGGTGCCCGTTGACCCTCGCGCGAGCCGATCGCGTCGGCTATTATTGTGTCGAGTGCAGGATTTATACTGTCGGTCGGGAGATGTTCGACTAAGTGCACCTGTCAAGGGATCGCAGCGCGGAATCTTGCTAAGCTTGAAATGTTGGTCGACAAGCGTTTGACTCTGCGAGTAATTGTAAATTTTAGAGGTGAGATGGATCATTTTGGTTCTGAATCCATCGCTAGACTTACTTTTCAGTAATTATTAGGAACCAAATGGCATAACAAAAATGTTATGACTGGAGGACGGGAACAAATCCTCAACTGACCATGCCATTGTTGAAATGGGATTTGATTTATAGCAATTAAATTAAGTTGCGATTGTGAGCATTCGTAATTTATCAATACACTTATATTAATTAACTAAAAAAAATTATGAGTTCACTCTTACATTCTGTTTTGAACCAGATCAAAATAATTTTGCAGAATTTTCTGACTGATATCATATTTAAAAAAACTACTTGTTGAACTTTTGATAAGTATACCTTAGATACCTCAGATAAGGATCTGAGAGAGGAAAGGAAAACGTGAGCACTTTAGTATTACGAACCTTTAGAAAATTCTACACTCGAAAGTTAGTGGAGAATCCCGTAATAAGAACAATTAAAACAAGCTTCCGTCAATTCGCTTTCCGATAGCATTGCATTGCCTGGGCTTCTCCGAAATTCGCGAGTGGCAAGCTCTTTGCCGCGCCTGTACCTCGCCATCCATTGCCGAAGGGCGTCTGCCTTTTCCGTGTCGCCCGCCGCCGTCGCGAAATGCTTTGGGAAATCCTGGGGAAACTTGGCCCAGCTTTTCCGAGCCGGCTCCGCGGTGATGGAAAGCCGTCGCTTGCTACGTGGGTTGACCAAGAAACTAGCTAGGGTAGCGTGAAAATATTCTTGAAAGTCGTGGCTCTGTAGATCGAACTGTCCAAATCAGATTTAAAATGTATGTTAGCAATATCAGTTTACTGAAATGAAACTTGACGAGTTTTTCAAGATTTTCAGGGAATTTAGAATACATTTTACAGTTTTTTTAGGTAAGCCATCAGTCTATAGGCAAAAACCGACAATCAGGAACAAGTGAAAAAAATTATGCATTATAACAACGTCTTCGACTTTCTACTGGGTTATCGTATTGACGTATTTGTTTCGCTTGCTGCCCTAGATACTCCAATGCATGTACAAATTGATAAATTATTTCTCACTTTTTGTCACGATTTACTTTACCGCATCGTTATGCAAAGTTAATACAACTTTGTTGACGATAAAGGAAGTGTAGCTGAATGGTAAAATAGGCACACAGTTGTGAGTACCTACATACATTGGCGGCATGATATCTCTGCCCGAAGTTTCGCTAATAGCCATCAATTATGACGCTTCGCTAATCAGAAATGTCGTTCTTGCTGCATTGCTTATTTTTGATAACTTATTCCCCATAGCATATAGCTTACAGCATATCGCTTATCGCTTATCCCTTATTATCTCTCCTTTTCAGGCAAACAGTATGGAATTATCAGGAAATGATCAACCGAATTGGAGAGTTTTAATTTATTAAAAATGTCACCTCGACACTTAGCGCTGAAATACATGGAATTATGCAATCTTCATGCAAAGCCTTTGACTGTGTCAGCCATGAGCTCATATTATAAGCTTGTCTCCTAGTGGATTTAGAGGTAAAGTGATTTACTGGCAGGTCATACAATAACAATAGAAAACAGCCAGTTATACAAAATGGAATTGATGTTGATTACAAGCAAATAACTTTTTTTTCTCTGAATATAAATGTTTTACACGCGATCCTACAAGGAAATTAGATTGGGAATGTTGCTTAACTTGGGTGATCTCAGAGATTGTAGACTCGACATTGTGATGGATAATTGCACAGTTTGGTTCTATACAAGCCGAAAAACGACACAAAACCAGTAACAATGAATTGAAAATTGCCCGCTAAGCGAGCAGTTAAGCCACCATTCAAGAAGTAAGCCCAAAAATGTAATTGAGAAAATAATATTTTATACTTTTAGGAAAAAAATGTTTGTCAGTTTATGATCTTACTCTTATATAGAATCAAACTCACGAGCCTAATATGTACCCCTTCTATGCAATTGTCTACAATGGGACAACAAGGTTGCTTTAAGTGCCATCCTTCACTAGTTGCTACTACTTACATACCTATATAGAAATACTCCAAAACAAGTTACCAACCTTATCCCAACCACCACCAATAAAGAGCGTCGAACCAAAATTGCCAATCTCGTTGTCCCGTCAACACGACAATTCAATGACCTGCAAACAAAGGTTGGCATCCTTGTCTGCAGCCAGCGCACACAAAACACACTATCAATTCTTAATGGACGCACCCAGATTCTTCGGCGGCTCATTGAGAAACAAGCGCTTGCGCGAGGCACGTGCGAGATAAATATTTCAGACGCCATTATCATCCCAAGCGCCGTGTAGTAGGTATATACACGGGGCGGTGGTCGCCATCAGACTTGCAAATGTTCATTTAGAGGAGCTACTATCGTGGGATTTGTGTAGGCAATGCTTGCTTGCTTGGTACCCCGAAGTACCCCTCTTGGTGCAAAGAGTGCATTTCTACCATAGGCTGCAACCAGACCAGTGTATTGGAATCCCCTTTCCCTATCTATAGACATGAAGGAACAATAAGTGCATCTAATACAGCGTAAGCAACAGTAGCGATTTAAGAAGCCATTGAAAAGTTTGCCGTAGGAATAATTTTCTCTACCAAAATCTAGTCCGGTAGTGGAAGGTACGCCACTAGATTCGTCTGTGTCAGCTTCCGAATGCGATATTGATGAAACACAATAGTTTTGTGCTCGCGTTCCCATTCGGGCATCGCGTTGGCGGCGCTCTTTTTAATTTGCAGTCAGTCCAGCATTTCGAGCGCCAAACGTTCCGCTCGAATTGGTCGCGGGTACTTTGATTAAAAAAACAGCAATCGGTCGTATGATTTTGTTTTTATGAGACCCTTTCTCTCTTGATTGTCCATTGACGACTGCCAATGGTATGTCAAATTGAAGGCCCCGAGCTAGCTCGCTCTGTAATGGCGAAGGGATGGGGTGGGCCAGGGTGGTTGAGGGGGAGGGGGTGAGTGGCACCAGACTCCCGTCCCCTTACTCAAATTTCATGTCATACCCACAGTATAAATATGCTACGGCTCATGCCGGTTCTTGTAAGTGTGTTCCATACCTTCATCTGCCTATGTAAAGAAACATATTTTAATAAACTTATAAGCATTGCTGAACTGTTTGCGAGTAAATAACTGAGAAAATATAATGATACTATATGACATTCTAAGTTAATTTGACTTCATTTTCTCTTATCGCTCAAATACTGCTAGAAGACTAGCGACTAAAATGAGAAAATGAGGCGTAGACAGAGAGTCAAATAAATCCGAGTACTAGGATAACACTTTTCTTCTTTAATGTAAAGCACCAGAGTTGGGTGTCGCCACGAGGGCCCTCCACTCTCAGCACGCCACTGCCGGGCGTGGGAGATTGGAACATGAATATATATGGCGTGGGCTGATTTTTAGTTAAGTTTTCAGGCAATTCAATTAGTTTCTTGTCGATCTTGCGTCGAGTTGAAATTTACACAGCGATGTGAAAATTAATATGATATCCGTTCGGGAGGAAGTTGTTGGAGGTTATCTGTTGCCACCGTTATCACCGAAATTATTCAAAGCAAGGAAAATTAATATTCTTCCATCTCTTGATATTAATTGAAAATACCATGCCTTTTTTGCAGGCACCAATTCACTGACAGTGATGCCATTAAATCTGGACCATTCGGGTGATTTACACCTTTTCCAAAGGTCTTACTTTATGAATATTTAGGTGAATTTACTGGTGAATTCTATTATCTGTAAAAACTGAAGTGAATTGAAACTTTCAACCAGAGCACCAAACTTTTCCATCTGAAACTATTTTTTAGTGCAATGCATTTTGCAAAATGATCAATTGGATTTTATTTTATATTTTTTGAAATTACCATTTCAATTATTTCCATGACTGCCCATAGCGAGCATTCGTAATTAATTCAATTTTCACCTAGTCAATTATAAATTTCCAAATTATATTGCTGATGGGATAGAACAATACTCAATTAAACGTAGGAAAAAATTGATGGTGGGATCACAAGCAGACCAAGGGAATGCTCTACCAAGCTTGGAACAGCCAGCATTTGTTCCCACGATTTCTATTCGCTGTTAAACAATCCTGAGGGCTGTCCGTCAACCACTGGCTCTCAATTGAAAATTTGGGATGACGTGTGTGCTGTTATTAGCAGAACAAAAACTCTGTTATCCACGCACGAAGACCGTTGGCAAATCATATCCTTCCGGCATAATTGCGATATCGGAACGCATAATTAGACCTAATTCAAATCAATGCGCTGCTGCTCCACAATTCGTAATCCAATTTCGACTCGCTGGATATTGCTTTTGCGGTCGCGAGCTCAACAGGCGGCCGCTGAAACAATTTGGCAAACAATTTCGGAAAGTTTTGTGGGGCGCGCGCGAGGGTGCAGGAAAAATGTCATCACAGAGTGGATATATACATTGCGATTTGCTCCCATGGCTATTGTGGGGGACGTTGTTGTGTGGGGTTAATAATCGTACTTCACATTTCACATTTCCATTTGTTTTAAATGTACAGCAGGGGAAGAGCTCTGCCCAAAGGGCTCAAAGGTTCTAAATTTTCTGCAAGTCCTCGTGCTTAGCAAAGCAAATATGTAAATGGTTGAGCATGTGAGGGTTGTTCTCTTCCATGCTGGAACAATTTATCTTGTGTTAGGCATTACTACCATTGGGCATTTTAAGTCGATTTTAAGTAAAAATTTCTAAAGGTATTAATACCAAATATTAAAATACCCCAGATAAAGCTATAAAACAATTTGTAACCTATACAAGTTTTGCCACTTAGAGCTGGTTTTTCATTGGCTCGTTAAGGAATTAACAGTCCGCTAGGCAATGATAAATAAATAACAAGTTAACGGGCCATTAGGATTTTAACGTACCATTGAAAAAACGATATTTTGAGCTTGAAGTCTCTACCAATATGGAGCCCCAGGTGGCTTTAAACACTTATTATACGAGAAAGCATGAGTGAGTTTAACTACTGAAAGACATCACAGCTTCCACGCACGAGCAAAAGTTGAAAAGTTCATTACCAAAATGCCATGTCTTATAATTGCGGCGTTGACGGGCAACATTTAACTTGTAATGGGTAATAACATACTTTTACAACACATATCAGAAAACAGGACGTAAATTTCCGTGAACTTAATTACAGTACCGAACCCTTACAATAATTTCTTAACGATGTCCTCTCTATTTTCTTGTTTCTGCTGTCCTTTTTCTCGTAGCGTTCACAACGTTTTTGACGTTGTGAAAGGTCGCTCTCAATTTATAACATGCGCTAGACACTTTAACCTAATTAATACATGAGTGGTGAACGTCACATGTGCTCAACTATAATCTACATAATTAAAACAACATTATAAACAGCCGAGTAATTTTTCACCAACGATGTCTTTGTCAAACATACACACGGATTGAAAGTTTCAACACGATGCAAAACAATCGCTAACGACAAGCTTACAGTTCCACCGCATCACTCTACTGTCGCGTCGAGTACCATAAATAATTTATAAAAGTAATTAGCACCCCCATTTCCAACCCCGCCTTCGCGATCTCAATGTAATCAAGGCGGTAATTAATTTCCTCGTTCGTCGGGAACAATTGGGACGGCAGGACGACGCCGGTGATGATAAATCTGTGCCCGTCGCAACAGAAGACCGAACGACCAAGTTGTTCATGCCCGTGTGGAAATGAACCGCGACAGGCGATTGTCTTTTCGGTCATTAGGCTCACTTCTGACGTGATTGCGTTGGAAAGTGCACCATTTTAATGTGCCTTACAACCAAATTTTATTTATTTGCAGCACTGCAGTTTTGGTACTGAAATACAGTGAGGAAATGGTATGAAACTTTATTGATTTTGGTAAATGAACAGATCCCAGATCACTCCCAAACAATGCAGTGTTAATATACTGTTGGTACAGATAGTTGGGTTGGAGTCGAATTTATATGATTGCAAAGAAGTCCACAAGATATGTGCGTTGGTAATTCAATCGAGTCAAGTCAAACAATTCCGATGCCAATATTTTTATAAAAGAATCATTTTTACGTTGCAAAGATACTTCTGATAGCAGGATAAATTCCAGATCCAGCGAGATAAATAACTGTATCTTAGTGCATTCAGTCACATTTAGAGTCAGTGCATTCTAAGATGATTCTACAAAATGGCGGACTAACATGGAAGCAATGCGCCAACTGAATGTATTGAATTCCTCGAAAGCCACGTCCATCACAAATAAATCTGATTAAAAATATATTCACCTGCAAAATCTAGAATGACGGCCAGCGCCAATATAAGGCAGGTATTGTCTCGAAATATGAACCCGACGTAGTTCTAACTACTGAATCTGTCTGCACCTCCATAACTCATAACTGTTTCTAATAACCAAGGTCAGCAGAAAAGAAGACTTGATGGAGCATGCGACAAAGATGTGAATGTCCCCATCTTTGCTCATAGGAAATCCAGCGACGTCACAGGGTCTTATCTATGGAACACAAAACTCCGCTACTTTGCGATGACGATATATACCCCCCCCCCCCCCCCCCCCCCC
>LVVV01431679.1:0-10197 GCA_001676325.1 Amphinemura sulcicollis
ATAATAAAATAAGAATAAGGACTAGAATTAGTATAGTTGACTTCTGACGTAAGCGCGTCCCGTCCCTTCCCTTACCAAAGCGTTATTTATTTGCATCAAAGGCAGGATACCAACTTGCATTTCGTCAGTCGATTCATGCTACGTATTGTTGGCTGAATGATAACTCGTTACAAACAAGGTTCTTTTCTGGACTTTCAGACACATATTGCAGCCAAGCAAAATTTTGAATATAAACAAGCATTGCCAGTCAAAATTAGATAGTTGCTAAGGAATGAAGGTATTTTTTATGTTACTTATTAGAGTCAACTTGGGAGTAATATTAGTAAATACATAGTGGTAGGTACCTACGTGTTTAAAACATCACATTATCTTCTGAAGGGTGCTACAGGTTTAATTTAATTTTTTAATTTCATTCTTTTTTGTTTATACATTAATGCAAGGTGAAGAGTTCAACATCAGGATAAAATCACTGATGTTGTTGACATTGAAAAAATCATCTTTTGGAATACTATTCCACGCGCCTGAGGCTCGGCCGAGGAGAGAGTAGTAACCAACACTTGTGTGGTGCTTCAGTTGGATCTTTCTTGGATGGTCCCTCCACTCAATGAACTTTGCTGGTGCAGTGAAGTTTGTAAGGTCCTGCCATGCAGGTTGACTGGAGATAGCTTTGAAGAGGTAGCGGAGATTCACCAGGAGTCGCCACATGATGAGCTGGTCCCATTCAAACTCCCTCAAAAAAGCGAAGACCCTCACTTTTGGGCAGTGTTTTGACTTACTCCATCTTTGGTGGCAGTTAACTACATATCTTGCAGCCTCTCATTGGACCATCTCGATTGAATTGGTGAGGGCGCAGTGGCAGAACGTCGTTTGGTGGGCAAATGTTTTTTTTCTAAAGGGAAAAAATATGAATACTCGCATTGCCTGTCAGCTTCCTCCGTGATTTCATATCAGCAAAGCAGTTGATTAGTGATTCCAAAGTCTTTATCCATTTTCTTAGCCCTCGCGGATTCCATGTTCAAAACAGATAATTCCGAAAGTCTGTTTAGACCCATTGAGTTTCGTAAATAATTTTTAATTACCATTAATTTTGAAAACGACCTTCGGTTCCTGCCACACTCACTGGTAATGAAAGAAAAAACAAAAGGGCACTTCACACGTCTAAATGTTCTGATGACAGCGCAGTGTATTCAATAAAAACCAAGTTTCATAATTGTAGTACAGTTGGAACTTTTCGGATTTCTGAGAGCATGGTTTTTCAGAAAGAAAGCAGATGAAGCGGAAAGGTGGGTGAAATATCGTGGGGATAGTCTCTTGCAAAGTTTTGGCTCTGTTTACTTAATTCAGTTCATTTACTTCGGCGAAGTGTGCGGGGAAAGGAATGGTAAATTTTATAAGAACATTGTCCAACGCACGAAGTCTGGGTCTTTGTCCAGCACACCGATGAATACATTCACACGAAATAGTTACTCTGATCTCGAAAGACATGTATCGTCGGCACTGCGAGCAGATTTCCGGCCAAATGTCTTCAAATGTTGCTTCTACTCCCCATTTGTTGCCCATCTCTTTATCTTCCGCTTTAAATTGGTCACAATTCATGGCGAATGACAGGTCCATGTTTTTTGCCTGAGGGTTAATGGAAGCTAAATCGATAGCTCACGGAATTTTTGAGAAAATCACTTACATGAAAACAAACTCAAATTTGCCGAGACATTTTTTCAAACACTCTGGAAGCAGCCCATGGAAATACTAAAATTCCAACAGGGCCCACTAAGCTGGCGGGCGCCTTTTTCCGCCACTGTGAGAGCGGCTGAGTGTGGGTCCCAGATTCCGCAGCAATATTCCAAACGGGAACAGATGAGACACTTGAATGCAAGTTGTTTAGTTAAAGATTGGCTGCCTTTATGGTTTCACATAACAAAGTGCAATGATTTCTTCGCCTTTGCCGTCATTTGGTCGATATGAGGGGACCAGCTGAGGTTTGACGCTAGCGTGATTCCCAGTTATTTACAGGTATTCGATTTGGATAGTACTTGGTCGCTTACCTAGTATGTGGTCAGTATTGGGGTTTTCGTCAATGTGAAGCTAACAACAGTAGTTTTGGCAGCGATCAATCTCATACCATTTAGATCTACCCATTGCTGAGTATGGTCCAGGTCTGTTTGCAGCGTGGTTTGGTCGGTAGCATTATGTATAACCGAATAAAGGATCAGCTCATCAGCAAACAGCTTCATAGGTGACTTAATACTTCTTGCCACGTCATGGATGAAGCCAAGAAACAAGGTAGGCCGCAACACAGTGCCCTGCGTCACTCCGGAGACGATGTTGGTTGGCTTCGACCTGACGTCGTCAATATGGACAACCTGGGATCCATTTGAGAGGAAGGTACCAATCCAGTTCACTACTTGGTTGTAATACCAAAGAGACAAACTTATTATTTAATTCTTAATTGCAAATAATCAATTATTTTACAGTGAACTGTCAGTCTTTTGGAGGACATCACAGCAGTTGTATAAATTTTTGTTAGTATTAAAATTCAAATGTGAAATCAAAGTCAACAGGTATAACATGAAATAGAAATAGTACAGTTTAATTTTTCCTTTTTTAACATTGAATTTTATCTGGTTGCATATATCAGGAAGCAACAATATATGGATCAACTGAGATCATTGCGAGATACATTAGCATTGCTAAATCGTAGAGCTAAAAGCAAAAGGCTTACAGACAAAGCCAATTTACAGGTACGATTATTCTTATAAAATATATTTTCATAGCTATATTTAGAAAAATTATTAATAGCCGCCCTTTAGTTTTACCTTATTAAGGTATGAGGCATGATTGTCGGGTATAATATGGCTTCTCCATTTTTTCCTTGAATCAAGTCTTCAAATTTAAGGAGACACAAATAACACTATTTCAAAGTTTTTTAGACTTCAACAAATATATGATATAAATCCAAGGTTTGATGACCTCTCTCACCAATTTTGGCACTTGAAATACAAATTAATTGCATGTCTTTAATCCAGCCTTGATTGAAATTTACTGTTGACTTGTATAATCTAGTATCAACTTAGCAAGCTGGCTTCTAGTGCCTAAATTCAAATTTCTCTTTTCTATGCAATTTTCGTAGATAGTCAGTGAGGATACGTAGTCGTTACAATCAATTGTGGAATAGCGTATCCGAAGACCAGGCTCGACAGCACGCAGAACGTGCAATTCGCTAGAACGTACAAACATGGCGTACAAACTGCTGAGCCAGTTATCGGCTAGGTTGTTGTCTTTTGCTGCCACAAACGAAACCAAGTCCCGTTCAGATTTTACCAACGGCATCACGTCTTGCATCAGTTTGCGGGCTGAAAATACAACCAAATTAGTGGTTTTATATACAGTTCTAGAAAACTAGTATGACAGATGTATGTATGTCCAGTGATCGAAAAGGAATTGGAAATTTTTTGCAATCACTTCATTTTTTTGTGCAAAACTGCAATTCAAAAATGCCAAAACTTAGCAATTTAACACTCAACTTGCAATTATTTTATTTATAACATCCAGACCAACAATTCACTGTTAAATCTACCTACTGCACACATGTATCTGCTTGATTAATTGCTAATATAAAAATACAAGCCTAATTGGCATAAAAAAGAATGTAACATGAATAAACTAAAACTCACCATTTGAGTAATCTGCTGCATAAAATGAGATATGTTCTGTTGATCTTGAATCAAAGTTGCCATATGTTTTGTTAATTTCCAGTTCTCTATATCCCTTCATCTTATCATGATAGACGATTTCGGGGTAAAACTCGGAGAATGGAATCGGCGAAAAGACTTGCCAACCTAATATTGTATTCATCCGCACCTGGCACAAAAAAAGATAAGCTCATGAAAATAAACCATCTCATAACTTTGCAACCATTGAACTTTTAACGTGGTAGACAGAAAGTCTCCAATACATACCCTGTTTAAAAAGTCTTGACGGAGTTCCATATTAGGCCGCACCATCAAGATTAATGAATCTGGGTTGAACTTTTTAACAGTTAAATCTGCAATTGCAAAATCCAAAAATGGACCCTTCATTGATTGCAATTGTTGTGGCAGCTTGATAGAACCCCAAGCAATCTTGCTCCCATCCTTCTTATATTTTTCACTCAGAGCTAGAGCTAACGATTTGATTTCAAGATAAATGTCATTGTTGTTGGTTTTTGCTGCAAAGTCTGGCTCATAAACTAATATCTAGAAAAAAGTATTGAATTAGAGAACAATACGACTGCATATTCGCACTTAAATGTAATGAGTATGAAAAACATTTTCCTCACCAGCATTAAAAATGTCTTGTCATGCTTGTCCATTAGAGACTGGTATTTCTCGATGAATAATTTGGCATCTGATCTATCTGATGAAAATATTGGAAGAAGCAGATTTACCCTAGAGTTTTCTGTGACATAAGGCATTGGGACTACCTCTACTTTTCCCAAAGGCTTGCACACTTCGACTCTAAAAGTAAAGAAAAAATATAAGAACATTGCGATTACAAATATAAAAAGGAAATAGAAAGTCTAATACATAAATGTGACTTGTTATTTAATGTTTTTTTGCCTAGGAAAATTAAGTGTTTTATAGCAACCATAAATGGCAGAGATGGTTTTGTAAGCGAAATTAAGAATTTTTGTAAGTACCTTTAGGTGTTCATATTATTAATGCATTATGATTTATGCCCTATTGCCTCCTACACTCAACAATATTATGCAGTATGCAATTTGCTTTGTTTAAAATTGCCCCCTTTTTTACCAATGCTTTAAATAACGAATCTAGAAGAGACGAAGATTTTGATCTGTCAGGAACCGATTTATGCTACTTGTTGCTTCACCTTTGATTATATAACAAATACACGAAACAACACATCACAGACCCATGTAAGGTGTGAAAGATGTCTCACCGCTTGTAAACTTCTCTTCCCGTGGCCTTGTCCCTGAATGCAAGGTCCAAACGGTAATCCATGCCTCGCGATGGATCAAACCGGCGGTAGCCATTCACCAATCGCCGGTATTCCAGCTGACAGTTATAATCAGCAGTGAATCGCAAAATGCTAGCATTTAAAATGTACTGAAAAAATAACTAAAATTAAAACTTTTATTCAGTGAATTCAACATTGTAGTACGAAGATGAAACACGTACCTGAATATCCTTCAAATTAGATCCTGTCAATTCTACTTTGTTGGTGTAGTCACTATCTAAATAAATATGTGTTTGTGTAAAATGCTCCCATCTCAGCACGTCAAACCGGGTACTGGGTATACTACCAAGATGGTTTCCAATCGGCCAGGTCAGCTCTACAAATGGGGCTAACAGATGTCTTGAAGAATTGACTATTGATTGACGGAATTCTTCAATTTCTAATTTCGCCCTGTCCAATGCCACCTGAAAGCAAACCAAGGGTTAAAGCAGAATCAAAAAAAGCGATTTTTGCATCAGCAGCATGTGGTGTTTTTCAAAGAAATAGCTGCCTAATTCAAAATTATGTACCTAAATAATTTTTTTTTTACTGCAAGGCATTGATTTTGAGCAATATGTAAATGGAGAAAGTCCAAACAGATTATTTTGAAAAGCAAAAATTAATTTAATTGGCTGGAAGTTATTTGCTAAAAAGAATTGCAAAAACAGCATAAAAATATGCTGAATTACAATTGGAAAAGAGTTTTTTTTTCTTTAGCCGAGTCTTCTGACCACTATTTTGGTTATTGTTATGCCTGTAAATAGAGCTTTGCGAACGTAATGAGCACCTTTGAAAAGAGAGTACCAATATTCATGGTTGCTAAAAGGTACCTATACCAACCAATGCAAAAAGCATACAATGCTAAAAATATGACACAAATTTTTGAAAAAGACACCGAATTGACAATAATTCACAAAAAAATCACTTGAAGCTGCGGATAAAAAAGAATTAAAAATAAAATAAGATAAAAGTTAACCCAGATCTCCAAACCTCTGTGGTCCGTAATGCAGTCCTGGAACAGTCCAACCAGAAACCCCTGGGAATCCTAGAGTGTGACTTTTTCAGATTGAAAGACTGTGACAGAGAGAGATTCTTAACGAAGGACGGCAGAGCAAGCGAAAGGGACTTAAAAGTGAGAATTCGCCCCCTCTTATATAACGGGTGAACTATTCTTGCTTGTAGGCAAGGGGGATTATCTCATTTGTTGTGGGGAGCTCTCCCATCAAGATTTCGCAAAGAGATAATCAACATTGCGTGGTAGATCTGGGCAAACCTTATCTGTGCTTGCAGACGTGCAATTTTCAAGCTCGTGCATCCATTTCGGTAAAGTTCAGTACAAAACTTTGGAAATTGTTAACTTTTGAAAAAAAAATTAAAAAAAAATAAAACATAAAAATCTTATTATTATATTTGAATTACCAACTCAAAAATGTCTACCACTTTGGGATCCAAACCTGCGACCTTCAGCTTTGCATCTCAAAATTGTGCTCTCCAAATTTGGTCCAAATCAGGAAAACAGACATAAACACACAACACAAGTGATTTTATTATTGTTTGCAGCTACCGACTCAAAAATGTCTTCCACTCCGGGATCCGAACCTGGGATCTTCAGCTTTACGCGCTGATGCTCTACTGCTGCAATGAAGAGGTTTGCTCTCCCAATGAATGGGATCCCTGAGTGGAAGACATTTTTGAGTCGCTAGTTGCAAACATAATAATAAAATCTACTGCCCACAGCGAGCTTTCGTAAACTAGTCTCACCTAATAACACAAGTGATTTTTTAATTGATTGTTGGGGTTTAACGACGCACTATTTTGACATCGGGCCCAGTGATTTTTTTCTGGTGTAGGTGAAATTGGAGATTTTGCTCTGCTAGCTTTGCTTGCTATGCTAATCAATTGAATAACTCTGCTTTTTACTAGATGCAGACTCAGTTCGCGGTCACGCTCCCACGTCACTTTGCAATAATGCGACACGGAGCGTTACCCTCGAAAGTGCATTTGAACAGTGCAAAAAAAAAATTTGCGGTGTTGACTATGATTGTGAACATTTTGATACCTTCTTAACATTTTGGCTGCTGCCTTCATCACTAGATACATTACCTTCATTCTACAACTCAAGTACCTTGGTTATTTCTTTACTGTGTCCTTAGCATTATCCAGCATTGGTCACACCATTACCAACAGACACCCACGGCAGTAATTTCTTTAAATGACCCCTTTTCTTAAAGGGAAATTCACCCCTTTTCTTACAAGACTGGATCTATTTTTGGCAGCAAGAGAACAATTATATATTTTGGAACATGTTCTGGTGAGTGAGAATGATGAAGAGAAATGATTAAGAAAAATTGTTAGATTAGATAGGCGCAAGAAATAATGTCAATGATCTGGGCAGGGGCGTCGCTACAGATTTCAGTTTGGGGATGCTCAGTAGTCCACCAAATTCCAGCTTGCCATACCTCCCAATGTGTAGGTTCCCCAATGATATTGACTCTTTAAAAAGTTAGTGATAGCAACTTGGTTAGATTTCTTAGGAGTCATTGATATGCCATCTGCATACGGTTACTTCAACGACGTCAGTGTTGACAAACTCAAAACATATTTTTGGCAAACAGTATCGCAATATTTAATATTGTCAGAGATATGATTGGGGATGCTCAACTGATGATTGGGGATGCTCTAGCATCCCCTAAAAAGGCTTAGCGACGCCCCTGGATCTGGGTATACCTTGCAAAAGTAAGAATGAAGCCGAAGAAAATCAGTTGAATCCGTAACAGGGTACACACTGAGAGCTGCCTCAAATCTGTTACGATCATCTGCCGATTCCTCGCTTGCCTGCTCGATGTAGAGGTTTTTCTTTTTTTGAAAGCTGACGAACTTGAGGTCCTAGGAAATTTCAACTATTTACTTGCCATAAAACAAACAATTATGGTGAGTCTACAGCTTTGTGAGATATATGATGGTTGTGCTGCATTAAGAAATGTTTTTTGTTTCTGTGACCAACCATGTTTTCTGTAACATATTTGGCCTCAGCCTCACATTCCAACCCACTCAATAATGCATCTGTGCAATACTGCTCATGGTTTAAGCCTACCAGAAAGAGGCATCTCTGTTAGATTTTTTTTATATTACTCTCTACTCAACTTACTTGCACAGAATCTTGACATTTTATTTCTGTTGCATGTAAAATGCATCGGCCAATATTATCAGAATCAGATTCCGAAAACGCATTTTTTACACACCAATCTAAGTTTGCCAAAACTTTTTGAAGTACTGAGTTACTTAGTAGTATACCAGCATCTAAAAAGTACAAATTGCAAATAGTGGTTAGAATTGTCTTCTTTGGCATGCAGATTTTTAACTGTCAAGCGTACAAAACCCACTGTACCTAAAGAACAAAATACGGTGTGAGGATCTTTCTTGCCACTGCCAACATGGGCATTTTCACTCACAGAAATTCTATGAACGAAATCGACTAAATTGCGTGCTTTAACGTAGGTTGTGTCTTTCACCAGATAAAAAAAATCGAAATCGTCTAAATAATTGTCCGTTATATACTTGAGCATGTGAAATGGCTTTAAAATTTGCCTTGTGTCTGTAAATACGACAACTCCCGGCATTGAAACATTGAGCTTTTGTGGTCCTGACGTTTCCATGAAAAACATTACTTTGTCCACCAAGTTAGCAACAGTTCTATTAAATGCAATTCCATGGCTCGTAACCGTACTTTGAGAAGTTAGCACACCGACGAAAAGCTTTTCCCGAATTCCAAGCTCGGTCGAATAGTACCTAGGACGGATTAACAGTTGTGGCGTCTTCTGAGCCTTCAAAGGTTTCCCCGCTAAGTTGATTCGTGGCTCAAACTCATCACTAACTTTAGTGAGAGAAGATTTTTGACGAAGACTGAGATCCAAATACCCTCTAGAATTGGCACAATCTTCCGGCATAGTGACACTAAAAACTAAACTCAACGTTACGCCAAGGCACAAACCTACAACAAAATACGGATTTTGTCGGCAATGAGTACAAATGTAATGCAGCATTTTAATTGGTAGCTTGATCATAGGCACATTAAAGGCAATTTAATGACTCAGATGTCGTGCTCAAGTCCATTAGTCAACATCCCCGAAGCGGTACCCTCACGAATAACCTATCCAGGAAATAATAACTATCTTATAGTTGAGTTTTGATCTTTTGCAAACAACAATTCAAAGCCATTTTTAATGTGAGCAATGAATGAGCACTTGCCACTTAGCAGTTTAAATTTCGCCCACAAGCAGCGCAGTGAGAGTACCAACAGCTGACTTCTGTCAATTCTATTTACTGTCGTCTCGTCTCGTCCGATATCGTCTGCAGTGGCCTGCAGATTAAGGGCTAAATTAAGTGCATCTTTCATCATCACTGAAATTGAAAACATTTAGACAATGGCAAAAGTAGTCGAGCCGAGGAATATATCGCCTGTACTTAAGGTTGTTCGTACGTTTCTTTTGGGGAGAGACCACATCAATCCACTGAGATTTGCGAATGGCATTGCAGCAAGAACACAGCCAGCTCCAAATCTTCCTGAAGGACCTGCTCATATTTTGTCAACTAATTATTATTATTCGCGAGATGGTCGGAGAGAAATCAGTCCTCCCGCGCTTTTGGCACTCGGAGGTCAAACCAAAACTGCAATCGCCAGCGGTAAAGAGTCTGCTGTAGTTGAAGCAAAGAAGGCACTCCCCACTCCAGGCAAAGTTTGGCATTGGGATTAAACCTTCCAAATTTGCCATTGCTAGTGTTTGTGAAGAACAAATTCAGGCACTGTTAAATAATTCTTAAGATTAGTTAAGCCTGATGTTTTCTGAAATTGTAAAAGAGCATCGATAGATATTAAATTTATGATTTAAGTCAAATTACGGCTTTATTTTTTTAAAGATATTCTTCCTTCCAGCACGTAAAAACGGATAGAACTAAACCACCTTTATCTATGATTAAACCTTGTATCAATTATGTACCCATTGATGCAGAACTGTATAGGTATTAGGTGCATACTGCGCATGCATTATTACTTAAAACTGCAAGCGTTGGGTGTACACCACATTTACCCGAATGTTACGCAACCTCCACAATAACTACCAATGTAAGTATGTATTTTTAGTTTAATTTATATGGCAAGTATTTATTTGTACAAATTCCATAATGTGAATCCCTACAAAAAAAAAA
>LVVV01431680.1:0-10200 GCA_001676325.1 Amphinemura sulcicollis
AAAAAACTAACTCAAAATGGGTTTTGAATGCTAAGTGAAAGAACTAACTGAATTTCCCAAAAGGGAAATTTCCCTAAAGGGAAATTCAGTTAGTTCTTTCACTTAGCATTCAAAACCCATTTTGAGGTAGTTTTTTTCATTACTCCTAATGTTTCTTTCACTACATTGGGCTACGTTTGAAGTAAGCGGCCCGCTGGAACAAGGACACAATTGGAATGAGATGTGAGGAATAATTACATTGCAAAAGAATGTTTGTTTGAAATGTTTGAATGTTATGTTTTGAAACAAAAGGAAGAGCACATTATTACCACTCTTTTATTTCAAACCTTGAAAGAGCAAAATAATTGATTGCGATTGGATTTCCATAATTACTATTACTTCGAATTGTTGATGTGGCATCCGCATATGCAAGGATCAGATAAGAGTTTTGCAGCATGGAAATTAGAATTGGATCAAGAACTACCGACCCACTCTGTTAAAAAATTGCAAAACAGTATTTTAATGAGAGCTAGGAAAGAGAAAGTAAACGGAGCTTACCGAGAAAATGTGAAAAAAACGGCTAAAATAATAACTAAATAACTAAAAAACTGCTCTGCTTTATTCTAACACTTTTTTCTACTAACGTGATGCATTTTTTTCCAGGGGTTTGTTCCTGGAATGTTTGGTGTATCTCACGGGGCTCTGCAATTCATGACATATGAAGAAATGAAAAACCAGTACAATATATATAGAGATCTTCCAATAGACACTAAACTGGTAAGTGAATTCAATTTTCATCTTGACCTTGCTATTTCATATGGATGTTGAAAACTTTGTTTCGATTAAGTTTGACATATTTGTAAGAGGTTGGAGTGAAAAGAGACCTTCTGACAGTTCAAGTATTTTGGAAGGAGTTAAGAAAATGTTCTTGGGCTTATAAATTGTTTCAAGACGTAACATATTTTAGTCAAACCGTTACTGTTCCTGGTGGGGTATAATAGGGTTTGATAAGTACCTAAATGGGTATATGGGAGTGAAAGCTAGGAATTATCATTTGCTATTGGTTGGAAATCTAGAGTTTGTAATTCAGTTTGGGTAAGGTTGCAGGATTGAGGGAAGCTTTAAGAACTTAAACTGTGAAGCTATTCCACATTGAAAGTTCAAAATTTCTTGATCTGACTTGGTCCTGGTCTATGTTTCTGAGGCCAATGAATGAGTTTAATTGGGCATTGGATGCAGGCAAGTTAGCAGAGATTTCACAGTTGTAAGCCCTCTGCATAGATAACAGTGATCGAAGTTTCACCGCCCAGATCGAACCTGTGGTCGGTTGTGGATTATGTTTGACGAGAGTTGCTTCCTGCAGGCCACAACGGAGTACCTGCTGTTTGCGGCGGCGTCCAAATTGTCGGCCGCATTTGCGACGTACCCGTACCAGGTGGTGCGCGCACGGCTTCAAGACCAGCATAGCGCATACGCTGGCTCAGCTGACTGTGTGATGCGCACCTTCCGCACCGAGGGTATTCGCGGCTTTTACAAGGGACTCACACCCTATCTTCTGCACGTCACGCCCAATGTCTGTCTAGTCTTCCTAATTTACGAAAAATTCACCAGTAACTCATAAAAGGCCATGGCACATAGCTGCAGCCAACTCATTGATGCTATTTATTTTTGAACGCACAAAAATGCGGTCTGTATTTAAAAGGGCAAGACCTCCAGTCAAAAGCCTAATACTTCCATCATTTTTTAAATTTTTACTAAACAGACTCGGCGTTTTTATGGTTACCTTACGGCTAGTGCCTGGTTTCTATGTTAGAAGCTGTATCTTGCTGTCTACTGTGTTCAGAAGCCGAAATGATTTGGCATTGCCTTTGCAAACTGTTCTTGCAACTGCGATGAGAATGCATTCAGTCGGCACTCCATTAGTGTAGCAAAATGTAATTCCTGTTAGTGATGTTAACACACCAACATTACTACATGCACAGTATCTCAATATTCCTATTTTTAATATGAGTTACTTTTAATTCTCGTTTCAATAATATTTTTGGTATTTTTATTGTTCATTTTCTTATTGTTCTGATTTTCTGCCAATGGAAAATTTTGTCGCTAATGAGAATCTCTACACTGACTCTATCAACGATTCAATAAATTGGTGTCTGAATTTACCTATATAACAAAAGTTATTCCTTTCCTGATGTATTTGGTTGTCCCCAGATGCAGGCGTTAATAAAACTCATTGAATTGTGAGATTTTTTTCCCTTCAAAGGAAGTGTCCGTTAGACCAGTGCGACAGGGTCAGTTGTCGAAATAGTGTGTCATTAAACCCCAATAATCGAGCAAGTAGTAACCTTAGGTGAAATTTGATTAAATTACGAAAGCTCGTAATGGGAAGAAGATTGTACTGTTATTTATATGCAACTATAACAGTGTAACCGATTGTGTTGCAGCTATTGACCCAATTTTTTTGAGAATTGACAGCATAACAAATAACAAATGATCTTTAGCATTGGAAGAACACTTTCATATATTTGATGTGGACAGCCATTGCTAGTTTAGGACAGAATCAGTGAGTATATGAAATACAGGCTACAATCATTGCTATTGATGGGATGTTGTGAACGAAAAAGGTCTTCCGATCTCTGAGATTTTAGGATTATCTGGCGTGCATTTGTGCTCGGAGCCAGACCTTGGCTTGTGCACGTGCACATGGCCCCGGGATTTTAGGGGTCCCCGAGAATTTGGTCGTAAGCCATAGGTAAAACAGCGACTGGAATCGTTGAAACGCTGAATTACTGAAGCTTAATACCACAGGGCTTCCCGAAAGCTATTTGTGTTGCGTTGTAAGATGACCGTAGCGATATTTATAGTTTAGTAAAGTTAAAAGCACAAGAAGCTAAAGAATTGGCATCAATTTGGTGCAAGAGACACAAAATTGACTAAAAATCGCTGAAAAATCACTTAAGCTGCTAATAAAAAGAGAACTCAAAATCGTAGGGATATGAATTTTTTTAGGCACGGTACATCTTAACAGGATTAAAATTTTTTGCAAATTTTCATCATGTTTGGTTCAATACTTTAAAAGTTACCAGCTTTTAAAAATTCTAAAATGGGGTAAAAATCGATTTAATTTAAATCTATTTGGCCGCTTAGTTGAAAAATTTTGTGCTCTGGAAATTGCTTTGAGATCAGTGAAGGCGTTTGACCGCTAGAGCGCGAACAAACAGTTATAGACAGAAACAACCAAAACAAAACACAGATATACAAATTGTTTTTTTATAAGTGATTTTTTATGGGGTAATGAAGTCTATGTAAATGAAGATTTTCTACTGACAAGTCCATGAAATCCAAAAATTTTGGAATTTTATTTGCTGTAATTCAAAAAATTATTGTGTCCTGCCAGACGCCGGTCTTGGCTCGCACCCCAAATCGGTACATATGAAATGACGTGTGGGATTCGGTCTGTGTGGTTTGGGTGGTGGTGGAGGGGTGGAGAGGTGCGCTGCTGAGGGGTGCAAATACCAGGCCAACTTGTGCTGCCAGAATTCGATAGCCGGCGGGCTGAAGCACAACTAGTCAATAGCCAGTAGAAATAACGTCGTTGCTAACATGGCTAGCCGTCACATGGAATCAGCTGCTAGTGTTAAATATCGTGACTATCTGTGTCTAGGCTAATTTTGCAAAACTTCGGGAAACTACTTTCATATGAACAACTGGTTATTCGTCCTACTTCACACATGGTAAGTCTTTCCACATGTAATTTGTTGGTAGAGTTGCCGTAGAGTTTATTTATTTTAACTAGACCCACCATGTGATTATTGAAAAACGATTTTAGAGGGTAGATTTCTTAATTAACCGCGAAAATGGCATCATGTTTAAAATGGTACAAATTTGCATTTTATGTCATATGGTTGTTCCTATTTGCAAAAATCGCAGACAAACCAACAATAGCGAATCTAAACCAACTCGCATCCTATGAAATCTATTTGTTATCTTATCTGTAGACTAATACATACTTTAGTCATAGGTGATAGTGAGTAATCGACCAGTAAATAACATTTGAAATTTTCATGTTTCACTTTCACCACTTAACATTTTACGGATTAGCTGTGGTGCATTGTCTACCAACTAGGTTATGAAATATCATTAGCAATGTGCATTATTTTCTATTAGTTCGAATTTGGCGTAGACATCACTTGATTCCTCTTGGAAATAGAAAAAATATGTCGCAAAGCTGTCGACTCTAACTGTCACTCAATAACGTTGGCAAATCTCTGGTGAACTCGTTTCTCTGTGGTTGTTAGTGAGATCTTTGCTTGATTGTGGGACTGGGACTCATGTTACCATGCAGTTACTATTACTAAGAAAGTCACAGCGGGGCTGTAATAATGGTAATAGATTATCAGCATTGGTGACCGCAAAGGTCAAGTACGACGCCGGACCACATGACTATAGCAGGGAAGCGCCCACAGGCGACACCTTTGCTCGCAGTTGCATCAGACAGTGACAGATCTCGAGAACTGGGTGGCATTTGTAACTTCCTCTCCCACCACAGCATGCTTGGGATAGTAACTCCTGCTACAGAACACGGCAATGCCATTTTTGTTTGGCTCCTGCGGTTCTTAAAAAGTTCTAAAGAGTAATTAAATAACAATAAATAATATGCTATGCAACGCAAGTGAGAAATAAGTATTACATAATCAACTAGCACGAACGTAATTAGCAATTGTGGTTGCTCATATTTTATACATGGGATTTTCATGCAAAATGTTGAGTTTAAAGTATAATTAAAGTAATGGTTGATTTTCAATGAAGATGCGAGATGCAGACTGATGGACTATCCTGACTACAACTATGTTTAAGATTGACAGCCAAGACAACGCATAGTAGCATTCGAATTACGAGGTGATATTCCCAACAGCTGATTATTACTTGCATAGATTCTTGGACTTCTGAACCCTGTTCATGCCCGCTCCAGGCTGAGCACCTCTTTATGTTATATTTCATCTCATGTATGCTTTACTATGCTTGTTCTCGAACAACACACATCTAATACCCAACAAATATCAAATCTATATTTGCGGTCCACAAAAGGTCTGTCAGTGCAGAAACTTTTGATTCAGCGGTGAACAGCTGTTAGCGAAAACCCGCCCCTGCAGTTATTATTTGCACCTTACGGCACACTGTTATCCTGTTATCTTTTCCCGTTTTGCACATCTTGGAAAAGGATTGTACGCTTTTAAAACTAATGCAGAAACATATATCAGTGAGTTTTGCGCTGGTATTACGACCGAAGAATACCACTAATCCAAGGAAAATCCTCGGAACAACAGCAAAACTAATGCATCTGATTGGTTGTTATCATGGTAATCTCTTGAGCTCAAATTGGGCTCCGCGGTCCCGGACCGCGTCCTAGCCTGATGATCCCGACGTGTTGATTCCATTGGCAGCCAAAATGAGCGTGAGGCGGCTTTTCCCACAATTACTCTACAAACTAAATCCCAAATTGATTAAATGGGGGTGTTTAACGACGCACAATTTGACAGCTGGCCCTGTGGCGCTGGTCTAATGGCGTCGGTGAATGATGAGGATGATGATGAACCTAATATAACTTAGAAGGGAGGAGGGAAACCCGGTTCCGGCAAGTAGACAATACTTCTGTCGAATAGCACCAAGGGAACCAACCACCGGCTTTACGTCCCTTCTAAATGACGGTACGACCAGAACAGAAAGATTCCTTCACCAATCCAATGCTGTCGAGAGGCTGATAAGCAAGGTGATTGTAGCAGTCGTCTAACTTCAGCTCTTGCGTTTGCAACCTCTCCCAAACACGTCTGGTCATGTGTATGGTGGTCACCCATCCAAGACCTTGCCCAGCGCAATGTTGCTCAACTTCAGTGATCTCAGAGAACCGGTGTTTTTAACATGCCAAACCGATTGGCACAATATTCTGAAACAGATTAGTAGTGAAATATCACTTGAGAGTTACACTGGCCACTACCAAGCCAAACAGGAAATCTGGTTCAGGAAAAGCCGATGGATGGCAAAAAGGTAGTATGTGATATTTTCTAAATAATAAATTATTGTTCGCTTAAAAATAATTTATTCACACTAGACCAATGAATGCCGCACCGTGGGTATGTGGCACACTTGTACCAGTCCGCGGTACAAGCGAGCGGGCGCGAGCCATTGAACATCTTTTAGTGCAAGATGTATATTGTAGTTAGTATCGGCAAGTATGCGTTTATATCACTCCAGCCAGCTCCCTTGCTTGTATCCCCCCTCGAAAGCATGGATGATATGGGAATCCGGTTCGGGGTGTTTTCACTTTTCACCAAGCTGAAAATGTTTAAGTACCCCCACAGGAATTTCCATCTTGCCTTCTAAGCTAGGCGCTGCCGCTGGTTCATCACAATATCCTATTCGCCACCCATCACTACCTCCAGTGAAAAATGTGATTAAACAGCAAAAAGCAATCAGTTGATCAAATAATTATCAATGGATATGACCTCGGGTTGCTACCATGTATTCGGCATTGACCAACAGCACAGGAAAGGATTCCTCCGCTAATCCAATGCTGCCAAGAGGCTGATCGTCAAGGTGAGTGAGGCTGGCGTACTGACTTCACTTCCTCGAACCTCTCTCACAAATAAAACTAATCATGTGTATGGAGGTCACCTATCTAATACCTGAACCGGCGCAATGTTGCTTAACTTTGGTAAACGGCAAACGTACCTATTTCATTTATACTGGCTATGGTGCTCGTTTCCCAGCTTCGCTTTTCTTCCAGGGTTAATTAAAGATAAAATCCCAATTAACTGCTGTCAAAAATAGTTTTCACGCACTATTCTGCATACTTGTAATTATTAGGCCGGTGTGTGTGCGTACGACGCCCAGGTTCGAAGCAGGCACGATCAGTTAATGAAGTCCAACAAATGAGTAATAAAATCTTTCAAATTCATTCGCTTCCAAAGCGGCAACTCTAAGAGACGTTGGTATAGAGTAATCCTAATTCCAGGACAAACGGGGCTTGCCAGTGGTCACACATTTCCACTAACCCTGGAATTCTGAAATCTTGCAAAACATAATAAAAATGATGCCAAAGTCACATGTAACTGGGTTAGGATTTTAATAATCAAATCCTTCACGCTTCTAGCTTACGTCAATCAAAGTTAGCGTCTAGATATCTTGTAACGCAATAAAATTATTAATTAGCAGTGTGATCATGGACATATACTCGCAGTCGATCATGTAGTTTTCACGAGAACATCGTATTATAATTCTCTAGAAAGCAAATTAGGATCCTCGTGGGTTTTCAACAACTAGCTCAGCGTTTCCTCAATGATCTCGATAGCCGCTGCCCGCTACGCAATCGATTGTTTTAATATTTGTCTGCCTGTCGCCCGGTCCAACCAAAGTAATAACGGGCCGGCATCACGGCGGTCCCACTGAACGAAAAAAGCACAAATAACCTTAAATGTATCGTGCGCGTAGTCTGACGGCTGGAAGTGCCAGTAGTCACATTACATAAACTAATAGACTACATAACATCCAAAACTCCCCTAAAGGGTAGTCTTTTGATCGCCCTTGGTCACTCAAGACCGATATAAGCGACGCCATTATATTGTAGTCATGGACCATGGACATACCATTTACAAGACCTGCCTCGTGTTTCGCCCACTGGTTGGAAAATGACGGCTCCTGCCCACTTATTTAAAATCTTGTGGACAAATGTAAGGAAAAAAGGTGTGCGGCCGTGCCCTCATAACTGCTGTCCAATCAGTTGTCGATACGTCGTCCCGGCGAACGCCAAGATGCCTGGCGTCGAGGGACTGATAGCGAGGGTCGGCCACAACAACATCACTTTTTTTATCTTGCCATGATTATGCAAGTAAGTTGCACTGCATTCGAGGCAGCCCGATGCCTCCGCTGCCGCCGCCGCCGCCGCCGCCGCCGTCGCCGCCGCCGTTCGACGCAAATCGCGACGTTGATCCCAATTTCTGTCAGCACCGACCATCACCAAGTCGTAAACAATATCGGCTCGATCTTTATTCACTGTACTCGACAGAAATAACTGGACTTCCGTATTATCGGCGCCAATTTATTTTTTTCTGTTTTAAAATGTGTTAATGAATCCAAAAATATCTGCGTGTTGGGGTATTAGTTTTTAATTGATTAAGAAAATCAGGCAATCGCTCTGGTATTGATAGAAATAATGCGACATGATTTGCAAACTTGGGTTTGTCGATGATTTAGTTAGTTTTTGGTGGGCGTTTATTACGTAAATGTTCGCAAGAGCCGGAAGGTTTCTTTGCAAACTCCAATTCTAAACCTCAAATCCTTGAAGCAGACCTAGCCGTAATCAGCAAATCTTCTTCCCAATACTAGTCTAAACTCCAGCCCGGAGCCCCAAAGCACAACCCCAATTTTAGACTGGCAATGTGTTGCGGCAATCGCGTTGGGGCACTGGGCTTGGGGGCCCGTCTGGGGGCACGTCCTAGCCGGGGCCACACAAGCCCGAAGTGCAGATCACGCGCGTGCTATCGCCATATGAGTGCGCACAAGGCGACATGTGCATGGATGGTCATGCCAAGATGCTCAGCGAAGAATAAATACATCGGACTGAACTATTCCGGCCAATACGTTTATTACGTTCTAGATCCAAAGTCCATACAAACCAGATATAGACTCGAAAAAATTGAGACCTTTTAAACTTATTTTGTCAAATCAAATTAGGCCTTTATGGATATTTAACTCAATTGATGGAATTATAAAATCTCCACTATTTTCCTATTTGATTTAATTAATGAATTATGAATTATGACAGTATAAGATTTACGATTATGTGACTGGTGAAGTATTCTTGTGCATAACCCTTGACTCTGCGAAAGTGAGTGACCCTTGGTGCAGAAAAGCCGGCGCCAACGCTTGCAGGAGACGCGTGCAATGTGCGTGCAGACGTAGTGCAGCCTGAGACGCACTGCTTCAGTCCGCTTCTGTCCATTCATGTCCGCTCCTGTCCGCTTCTGCCCTTATCTGCTTCTGTCCGCCCTCCAATGGCTTCTTCTTTTTACTCCTGTCGGCTGCCAGATCCGCTCCTCGGCTAACACGTCTACGTTTATAGACACAAACAATGCAAAAGTATTTTCAATTACACTTTTTGAGTTGTTGTATTGACGGTTAGGGGCACCTCTGGCTTTCAGTCTGGGAGTGTTGTGCTCAATCGGACCCGTCTTCTGTTCGAACACCACTGTCCACCAGTTTCCCCAATGAGAACCAAACGCCTCAAAGAGCCTGTGGGTAGCAAGCGTTGAACAATTCCTCTTTTCGCGCGCCGCCTCAAGCTTTCCTCGTCATGAGTCACCAATCATGACCATCAATTCTTGGGTCGGTTGATCCCAAGTTTACGCCGAACTGTTTTCACAACCGAATTTTGATTTGGTGTCAAGATCTTCGAGCACGAAACAAATCGATCTTCGGAATAACAGATAAGAGCTATGTGATAAGCGAATTGATCATCAAACTGAACATTTTAGTGTAAACAATTATTATTTTTTCGTCATCTAGCTTTCATAATAAAATGTTGACAAGATTCGTTGTTCAAATGTCCGGACCTTTAAGGCGTTGTTATCCCATCGGTTCGGCGATTACCAAGCTCCACGAAGTTGTAGCTCCAATGCCAATTCCGAGCGAACGACACGTGCTGGTGTGCGATGAGAATCAACTGAGGCTTGCCAAGGGTGACATGGAAGAATGAGAGAATGGTTTCTGTATGCTAAGGGTGGAAAATCACTCCCCGGCAATCTGCGTTACCATCCATACAAACGGGCTCGTTCCAACCCAATGTCGGTGCTGAAAATTCTCCCTGCCATGATGATTGCCATGTAAGTTGATGACGGGACGTCGCCCATTGGTACGGTCTTTTAGAAACCGGAAGTATTTGAAAATCTTATTATACTGAGCACATAATAACCCACAGGTGTGAACTCACCTAGCAATTTTGGACGAGTTTTAAGTGGAGTGTGGCCTTGGGACTGGGCTGGAGTGGTGTACAAAAAGTCTTTCCGGTTAGGTCAAACGTTTTTCAACGTTAGACGTGAAAATTCTTAATGTCTCAACAGAGATAGAGTTGAAGTTGAATAAATGTTGAATATTTTATTTTATCGATAATTTCCTAAAACCTCTGAAACCTCTGAAAAGAGTGAGCGGAGGGGGGGGGGGCGGTGG
>LVVV01431681.1:0-10202 GCA_001676325.1 Amphinemura sulcicollis
TTAGGTTGTAAATAGTCGTAGTCGTCCTAAATTTGAGGTATGATTCATACCTACTTCGGGGACTCACGAGATACTTGGTATAAATCGAAACATGTTTGTTCAATTCAGGGTTCTTTATCATACAAAAATGGACTATTTTGGATGCATTAGGTATGGCCCAGGCCCACCCGTACGCCCCCCTGCGCACGCCTGTGAACACTTTTGTGAATAGGCTATGAGTGCTAGGCGCACGCCTATGAGTAACATTAAGATATAACGTGGATTCTTGCTAAATTTTGTGATAAATTTTGTGAGCTGCGACGCACATTTTGAGAACCACTGATGTAGAGCATTTTTTTGCAAAATAATTAGCATTGATCTTTACCTGGATACAAACCACATAAACTGCTGGAGATAAACTACTGTTGGGCTGCTTGCCCAACGGCAGAATCTCAACTGATTTCATGAAAAAGTGAATACATTTAAAAAAAATAGTGACAAAGGCAATTGGCTCTCCTTGGAAGTCAAATGCAGACATTTTTTTTCACCTTTTTCCAAATATTTCATTGTTAATTGCACCTAACATTACTTTTGTTTATTTTAGGAGTTGATTGGAGTTCTTCTTTCTGAGTTGTGCCCTGAACTTCAAAATTGAAAACTGGCTTATTTAACAAGCTTGAGCTCGAGGTGCTACGAAGAGAGCTTGGTGTGATCAGCAAATTTGTTTGCATTTGGGAACTTTGGATACTCTGTAGTTACAATTATGAGAATCAAATGCTTTATGCTATTTTCTGATGAAATGAATAAATGGTGCTTTTTAATGTGGTGCCATTTTTTTGCATGTATGTAGTTGCAAACTTGTAATCAAATTTTAATGATCTTTGTCAAGCGCCAATGCATGGTGGGCTTGAAATGAAATTTTCATAAAAGTAATATCTTTCTGTCCATTTGGCATGGAAGCTTTGAATCCGTCCGCAGCAGGTAATAGTCCTGGGCCATTAACTCTTGTGTAGCAACTCCTACTTAAGTCTAAAATTATTGGGGAAGGATCATGAAGTTAGAGAATTTCCCCAATACCTTTTTCACCAAGATGCCAATTGCCATTGATTCCTGTGATTGCGTGTATCACCGTTTCTTTTGGCGCTGCTCATGAATTTCGCCGTTGTATGGAGGAAATTGATGCTTTCTAAGCCGCAGGCAGCATGTCTCTGTAAATTGCAACAGTAAACAGCCAATTTATTAGTCTGCATATTTGAGTTCCTGCCTCTCCTATTCTCTAAATACAGCCAGTGCCCTGTCTTTTGTATTTATTTTTTCGGTCACAAATTGGGAGAGAAAGTCTGCATGAAAACTTGAATCGCATGAAATTTTGGCGCCGTATTAAAGTATGGCCGAAATCAAGGTCAATGTTCATTCATTCCAAAACTGAACGCAGCACCGCTGGTTCGTCGGCGTTTCTGTTATTTTTGAAAAGCCTCGTGCTGCCAGAGACGCACTGTTTTAAAAGGTCAGTGACGTACTCATTTTCTATATTCTGTGCAATTACATTACAGGATAGTGTGGAGGTAGGAATTCTACTGTGGTTTTTACTAAATAATCGGTATGTCCTTCCAAACTTAACCTTACTTTGTTAAGTTTGTAACTAGAATGAATGATTGGTCTTATCCAGCAGAGATAAAACTTGTCTTGATAGCCTATCAATATTTTTTCTACAAAGTGATGGCTTTCGTATTACTTTGTATGTATCTTTGGCCACAGAAATGTGGATGACCCGACCAAAACTTGAAAAGTGAGGCATCAGCGCAAGTGGGATCAAACTCATAAAGCTTGCATTCTATGCTGGCTTCCTGCATGGAGAACAGTCTAAACAGAAATTGAAATTAATACGGCAGGACATAGTTAGAACTTTATTTTACCTGTATTTTACTCTTAGCTGAACAGTATCAAATGCAAATGAATACTTGACGTTCAGTTAGCAACGAAATGGAAATTGGATGGACATGCAATATTTATTTATTTATTTTCCGTAGAATACATGTTTCCAGTTATACATCGTCAATCATATAACACAAATGATAGCAAAATGTATAAGGTTTATTTAATAACCAAGTTGTTTTCACTTTTTAGATATGTGGTGATGACTCAGGACACATATATAATCTGCAATGACGTCGTCAGAGGATGTTTTACTACAAGTAGGGCAAGTTCGTTACAAGAAGGGCGACGGAACATTGTATGTGATGAATGAACGATTGGCATGGATGATGGATCACAGAGACACTGTCTCTGTCAGCCACAGGTACACAGACATTAAAAGTAAGTAAATCAAAGCAAGTTTAAATTTTGACTAATTCCATACATTTGCCTGCTTTGATGCAGCTTATCTATTAGGTTGTCCACAATTACTCGGAACCGTTTTCGCTAGTACCAATAAGGTTTTCTGTGTACCACCATTAAATGTTGTATCTAACTGAAAATCCGAATACCTCAAGGGGCTGATAGTGACTGACAATTGCTATGGGTATTCAAAAATAGTTAAACATTTTGGCTGAAAACAGAACTAAAAATGGTTTCAACCAGAATCATTTTTTTTAATGTGTGTGTAATACCAATGATTTATTGCTTGATGGAGGCCTGATTGAGGCATCATTGGTTTTGGTAGCAGTGGAAGCAGTGTGTTCTTGCCGACTGTTTCTATATCTTTCTTATTTGCATATTATTTACAAAAAAGTGTCACATTCATTTGGTCATGGTCACTCACAAATCAAATATGCATAATATTATATCCTGCAGACTGTCATCATATTTTGAAACCACTGGATAGCAGTCTTAAATCTTGGTTTTCAAAAATGCGCCCTGCTTTCAACCGTGGCCTCAAGCTACCCACAATGTGGGTTTCGGTCTCACTCCTCGTTCCTGTCCTAGAATGTGCCTGAAAGAGTAATGGTTCACTTGCGGTAGGTAAATAATTTGAGTACAGCCAGCTCTTGTGGGCCGTTTGCTTTACGTATCCCTTCTCTTTACTGTTCTCTAATTCTGCATAAAATTTTTAATGAATATACCTATTTCTGTTTTTTTATCAGTGCAAAAAATCTCTCCTGAAGGCAAACCCAAAATCCAGTTGCAAGTAGTTCTTCACGATGGTTCAGCGTCGACATTTCAATTTGTTAACAAAGTGGGACATGAAAACCAAATCAAAGAAAGAGATGATGTGAAACAGCTCCTGCAACAACTCCTGGTCAAGTTTAAGAGTGAAGTCAACAAAGAACTAGAAGAAAAAAATCGGTAATTTACAGCGTATTTTTTTATGTTTTTACTTTTCTGACAATGCTCGATAATTATTAAAATTACACGCGTCATTTTTCTGCATCCCACATTGTTAACACATGGAAAATAATAAAAGAGAAATAAAAGCAGAAATATTTAAATAACCAACATAGTATTTAAATTGCTCACGCTGTCTCACGTACGGTGGATCATATCTGAGAGCGGCGAAACCAGGCACTACTGGGTTCAGTAGGTGAATGAGCCCAGTGGCGCCGCCCTCAGAATTGATTAACCTTATCCGTGACAATCTATGGCTTTTCTCATGTTAATCAACATTTTCATTAGCTGAATACTTGGGATGTAAAGAAATTAGGATTTACAATCTAACACAGAGCTACATTCTTGATTTATTTATTCAACTGGGCATCAAAAAAATGTTACACTGAAAATCTTTTAGATCATTGCTTGATGACAATATTTTGTTCATTACTTGAGGTGATTCTCAATTTGCATGTATTTTGTTTGTACGTAGAATGCTGTCGGAGAACCCAGCCATGCTTCAGCTTTACAGAGATCTCGTAACCACACAAGTAATATCTTCGGAAGAGTTTTGGGCGCACCATACATCCAAGTTCTTCAAGCAACAGCAGCTTGCACCCAAACAAGACATAGGAGTTACGGGGGCATTTTTGGTGAGTGCAAGTGTTTTGGTGAGATGTGAGTAATGCACTGACGTAGATAACGGCACCCACTAGTATAGTGTAAATTAGACCAAACGGTCCTTCTAATACATACCTTGAGTTACACTGAATTTTTTCCCTGACCCATGGTCAGAGCCCTCTGAATGAATTTGTTTCCATTAGTTCTGATGACAAAAAAGACTCTAGAAGGCAGAAATTTAGGGATATGTTATAAAAAATACAGTATAGTCATGTAATTAGAGATATTGCTCAAAAGCTCTCGACTTGATAAACTAAAGCTGTGTTTTATCAGAGGCCAGGCCGGCTGGCCAGAGTGGGCAGGGCAAGGCACTAAATAAACGGCAACATTTCGGCTGGAGATAAACCGCTTGAATTCAATGTCCACTGGCAATAAAAACAAAATATATTAGCCACCCATATGTGGTTTATTAAAGCATTTATGAACATTTTCGGTTATATTAGGCTATTATATGTAATATTAATATCACGTTGGTTCATGAATACCAAGACCTTGCTTATGTCACTGTAACCCAAGTTAGCAAAAATCGGCTGATTCTTAATTCCGTAATTATAACAATTCAATAATTAATGTACTTAAACTTTTTATCGAAAATAGTAAGCTCTTGTAATAATAGGGAAGTAAATGCATCTCGCTGTTTTGAATCCCACCGAATGGCCGTGGCCCAATTCTGGCTAGCGCCGCGGCCAAAGTCGGCCGACTCCTCTCACTAGCCACTAACTTAACAGCTTGGCCGTGGCCAGGCCTCTAATGAAACGCAGCTTATGACCAGTAACCATTTAACCCTGATATTCTCTCTACAGGCTGACATAAAACCGCAAACCGATGGCTGCAATGGATTGAAATATAATTTAACTACAGACATTATCGAGTGTATTTTCAAAACGTATCCAGCCGTGCGAAAAAAACATCTCGACCAAGTACCTCATAAAGTGTTGGAAGGTGATTTTTGGACCAAATTTTTCCAATCACATTATTTCCATCGCGACAGGATAAACACGGGAACGAAAGATTTATTCACGGAGTGTGCTAAGCTGGATGATTTAGGTAAGTGCTGGACAATTAATTTTCAAGAAATTAAAACAATACAGCAATTGTTGTGGGCCCACTAATTTCTTTGTAAACATTTCTGCAGAGCTAAAAAACGATATAAATGCTGGAATTGATGACCTGCTAGTTGATCTTATGTCATTTGATGACAAATCACTGGATGAAGGATATGGAACTGCATTGGAAAAGGGTTCGAGTTCTGGTGGAAATCAAGTTCATCAAAGCATGATCAAAAGGTAAATTAAACTTTTCTTCCCATGCAGTGCACTAGATGAACAAGGTGTAACAAAATAATCATATTACCTGCAATAGATGAAGAGTTAAAACCTCAATCGTAGAATTATTTTTTTATTACACTTTATTTTTCTCTTTCACATCAGGTAAACTACCATATTAAATCCTATTTTCATTTGACAGATTTAACCAACATTCGATCATGGTACTGAAAGCGTGCAAGAAGGGTGCGGAAAATGGCGAATCGTCCGTTTTGCTTCCCAACGAGAACTCTGCTCCGAGTCTAAACAACGTTCCCAGCGTGGTTGCTGTTGGCAGCATGAAGCGTGGCGTAGGTAGCTGTCCAAAATCTTTCATCTCTTCCAGCTCCAACAGCCCCTGCCTGTCAGCAAACACATCTCCACAGCCAGACTGCGACCAGAATGGAAAATCAGATTTTCATCAAGCTAAAAAGGTAAGTTGGTTCAAGAAAGATCTCTTATTGATTTGGTCTATCACAGCAAACTTTCCTTATGTCAAGGTGTTAAAATTTTGCTGTACTCCATAGCAAAAGCTTGAACCATAGTCAGGAAAATGATCAATATACTATTACCATTTATTGACACTTTTACTGGTATTCAAGATTTCAACCCCCAGTTCTTTCTAATTGAGCACCCTGCCAATAAGTAATTATTGCTTACACATAGGTACTTAATTCAAACCTTTTTTTGGTTTCAGCTTCGCATCCAAGAGAAAATCTTTTTTGAAGATCTTAAAAGCCCGGTGGACAATGAATCAGAATCATCTCGTTTGAATCTATTTAAAGTAGACAGGTATCTTCACGGTCCGTTGCTAGAAGCCGGCTCGCAGGACTCAATCAGAGACATCTTGGACTGTGAGTCTCAAATGTTCGATGTGAATGACGAAGCAGTCTCGTGGAACGGCCGCAAGAACTTGTCGAGAGGAGCCGCGTACGTGAGCCCTGCATCGGCTGTCGGTGCCTTGGGCGAGCTCACGCCAGGTGGCGCGCTCATGAAGGGGTTCAGGGAAGAATCGTTAGCACGTGAGTCCTTTCTAGTCAACCAAATAGAGAAACCGCTGTTTAAAGATAACCCAACAATTCACGTACGTCTTACCTCTGGGGGTTCAAAACGAGAATCTTCTGTAACTAACCCAGTTTTGTAATAAAGCATAATTGAACAACCAATATCAACTACAGGAGTCTTTGCAAAAAGTTTTCATATTGTTTTTATGGCATTTTTTATCTTGCATAGTACAAAGAAATATTCTCAGTGACCTTTCTTTAAAGATTGGACATTGTGCAAAAAGGCTGGTTTTTGTTTGGAAAATCGTTAATGTAGAAAGCACTCGTCTTGTTCGAGGTGAAGAAAGAAGTCGTAATAAAGATGAAAGAACTTAATTGCTTTTCGTTTGTCACTTATAGAAAACAGAAGGGAATGGAAGCTGTTCAGTGAGGCATGTAGATACTTTGCTCATAGCTAGGCCTACGGCTGTATTAACACGTACCAAAACACATTTCTTAATGGCAGATATGGTGCACAAAGAGACACAGCGCGAGCTGAAAAACTTGTACCTGTCTTCATGTGAGTTACTACGGCACTTCTGGGCAAGCTTCCCACCTACGACGCCAGCGCTCGAGGCCAAGGCTGTGAGGATGCACGAAGCACTGCACCGCTTTCACTCCGCGCGGCTCAAGCCGTTCGAGGTGAGTTGTGTGGACCAATGTAATCTGCTGTCAGGGGTTAAGTCTGTCACTCTCATCTCAAAGATACAAATCATTTGCTAACTGTATCCACAATGGTCTAGTGCCTTGAAATTGGGTCCAATAGTTCTGATCAGTTCCTATTGTTCCTATAGTATTTTTATCCAAAGTGCATGCCCATTTGGTGATTTATTGCAGGATAGAAATACATAAACATATACTCTTAGAAAATTTGGTTGGGAACTGTGGCACTCAAAGACGGAGTGAACGACCGAGACTGCTGCTGCTTATGGATAATGTAGAGCGGCATAGCAAATAGGGTCAGGTTAGCAAATAGCAAATAGGGTACTATGTATTTATTTAAATACATTGTTATAAATTATATACTACCACACTATGTGGAGAGTGTGCAGAATGGCAGGATAGGTAATAAGATGTTGAAGATGTTAGAAGGAGGTACACAACGTATTTGAAACAAAGAAATTAATGCATAGGAAAAGAGCACGGGTCAATGTTTCCCCTTCGACCTTTATCTGTAAATTATCTAATGTTCGAAAATTTCATGAAATATATTTTTTTAAATATAATTCAAGGGCACAATTATAGCATACAATATATATTTTTTAAATATTGCATGGAAGATAAAAATTCTATAAAATTGGTCGAGGATTATTGACAAACGTCCACCATTTGGCAGACAGGGGACACAAACGGACATGATTCCAGCCACGATGACAAAAGTCTCACATGCCAACAGATGGAAACAAATGGCAAACAGAGGGCAAGGGTTTTTTTTTGAAAAAGATTTATTTCACAAAAGAATTGATAGGCAATATTCAACAAAGCAATAACCTTATTTGACTCGGACATCATTAACAGCAGCTAACGTCACAGCCTGTTTGCATGGCTTGGGAGGTTAGACCTCGGAATGCAGGTACTCTTCACATAATGCTGTGTTTTGAGGGTTGACACTCGAGTGTGGCCTTTGATTACATTACACAATAAGATAAAGATTTAAGAATAATTATGTATCGATATTACACACTGAAAATCCCTGGCAACAGGCTCTTACGGAAATACAGAACTAATCACAGGTTCAAGCAGAGAAACACGGTTCTACTGGAAAGCATTCAATCACGATTAATTGCAAGACGCTTGATCAATACTAAGATTCAGAGCCGCGCTTGGAACTAAAATTGAATCTAGCGAATCTTCTTTATTGACTGCGATTTCAAGTAGCACATGCCGTATTTGTGCCTGACCTAACGCAACCCAAAAGAGAGGAAGAATTGCAAAAAAACTAATCCGATTCTTCTTCTGATGCAAGGTTGCTATCGCTAGAAGATTTGAGAGCTTGTACTTCATCTCCAAATTCCGAATCGGTCCCCAAGTTCATAAAATTTAACTCTGCATCCAAATATAGGGAAAAAAACGAATGTTTCACATTTTTTAAAAATATTTCAAGAGTGCGTGAAACATTTCACGTTGAAAGTTTCAAATTAAAATATTTCACTCTTCGAACACTAAAATTATGCACGTACCTTCGACCAAAGTCCTAGTTTGTGTTCCTTTTTGTACCGATATTTACTACAAGTAAATAAAGTAAGTTGTGTGTCCTTCGTTTACCTCTTCCCACCATTATTATTAATACTTTACAAATGTATATTATAATGTGGGGTGAAGGGAAAGATGGAATCATGCAGATTACTGAGAAGAAACGGGCTTCGGCAAGTTTTTTCATCGTTCTACTCCGAAGAAGGCACTTGCTAGAACGTCACCGCCGCTCAGCTCTGCACAGCTTGTTTATTTCTTCTCTGTAACATGCGTAATTCCTCTTTCCTTTCACCACACATTGTGTCCAGCCTTTTGACACACTTCCCTATTTTGTTAATGTATATTATGATCGCCCTGTGTATACTTATGTCAGTTTTTGTTTCAGGACAGGCTATCCCGAGAGTTCTCACCGTTGAGCAAACAGCTCACTAGTCACCTTAACCAGATGCTCAACTATGCATATCGCAAGTTTGCCACCTGGCAGCAAAGGCAACATGTAAGGTAGCATGCAAACAACGGTTGTTGCAAGCTATTTGGAGGACAGCAACCCGAGCAAGTTGTTCTTCTTCTGTATTTATGTATTTGATGAAACCTTGATCCATCAGTCTTGAAAGAAGTCACTGGAGAACGTCCAAAACAACTGCCAATTCTTGAGTCTGGGTAACCGTTCCACCCTTTTTAGGTTGGCGGATTGACAATGAAAATCCTCATCAGATAGAATTGAATACTTATGTACCAGAGTAGATTATACTGGAGGTAGATAATTGGCTATGCTCTTTTAATGCTTTAATTATCCGACAAGTATAAGCGACTTTGGACATATATCTGTAATTTATTTTAATTACTTCATCTTACTGTAGGAGCCCACCAAACCACTGTAAGCAATGTAGAGGAGTATTCAGTGCTTTGACCCTCAAAAAAGATTCTGATATGATTTTAAACTGTGTGGAGTTTCGTGGAAAAATTAAAATACAATTTGTGAATATACTCATTTTTACCTACAATTGAATTTTGGCATTGGGCTACACAGCCTTAATGTGGATTTTTTTGTTGCCTCAATGATTACCAAGGTTTAAGAACTTTTCAGTCCTGGTGTGCCTCTACAGTTTGGTTTCATTGAAGTAATGAAAATGTGCTCAATTAGATGGGATTTTCTCCCCGTAGCTCAATCGACTGTAACTCGCCAACTGAGATTTTTTGTGGGGCAAAAATGTTGTGGGTTTTGGTAACAGAAGGGAGATGGTATTTTATTAAGATTGATAATTGCTAAAGGTCATTAGGAGCTGAGATAAATTAAGTTCTATTTATTTATTTCATGTTTATGCAAAATTGGGTTCTGTGGAGAAATTTAGGATATTGTGAATTTCAAACTTGAGGCTTATGGGTTCCATTTTTTTCAAGCAGATATTTATCTGTAGATGTCAGGCAAAACTGATAAAAAATTACAAAAAAATCGCTTTTCGAGAAATTGGGGTTGAAATTTAAAGGTGGTTTGTATTTGCAGTAAAAAAAACATCATTATTAATTTACAAATTAAAATTATACATTCTGTTTTTCTAATCAAATCCTAAAATGGCTAAATGGATTGCTCTTAACATTCTCTAAACACGGCCATTGTTCATATAGTCGCACCCATTTTACACAAATCGGTGTAGCAAAACAGCAACAAATTCAGATTCTATGCTTGTCTCAACTT
>LVVV01431682.1:0-10203 GCA_001676325.1 Amphinemura sulcicollis
GGATTTCTTATGTTCGAATTAGTAAGTGTACCAAGTTTCATGCTGGTATCACGATTTGCGCAATAGTGCCCAAAAAGTGTTTTTTTCCCCTACTAATGTAGGTAATTGCAACGACCCCTAGGGATATGATCGAATCATTTTGACTCGAGTGTACCACTGCCTCAATATGTGGAGAAAGAGTTTGAATTTTATTATGTACGGATCACTTGATATTCTATTTCTAAGCAATAAAAGTAGTAAAAATAAATAAAAGTAAATAAAAGTAAGTAATAAAAAATCTTATGTTCCAGGTGAAAATCAGTATGCAACAACCAAGTATAAAGAAGCAGTCAAGAAACTTGTGTCCTTGCCAAAAAGTGCAGTAGCTGTAAACTATTAACAGTCTGAAATATTTGTAGATGTAAAATGTCTATTTTGCAATGCATTTACCCATACATTCTATAGACATAACATTTTGGACCTTAGGTGTGCCTACCTATTCTGAATGACGTGGTCGTGCTAAATTGTTCATCAATATTTCCAAATACACGGACAATATGTTTTTGTGAAATGCACTTATTTTCTTTGCAGATACAAGGTTCATTCTTTCTTTCATTTTCCTCTCATCACGAGTTCTTATTATGTTATTGAATTTTGAAGAGTGTACCATATACGATATATAACACCACATGGAACCCTTCGAATATATAGGTAGGTACCTTCTATTTCTGGATGACTGATTTTGATGGAATCTGGACAAAATAAGCAGTGGTGCATGGAACAATCAACCTCACAATTATCACTGGATCTGAACCAAAGAGAATATTGATAGTAATGATGACAGCTTCCTTGATGACATCTTGCTACATCCTGTGATCTTAGCAGAATTCACTGTTAAAGAAAGCATCTCAGAAAGAATCAACCTTTTGTCGTGAAAAGATGTGGAAAATTCCAGATGTAGTTGTTGTGGTTCTAAGCAGCTTGAAGCAATTTTTGCTGTTGGCTGCCCATTTGTGTAGTCAAAAAAGCATAGACCCAGGTTCAGAGAAAGAAAATAAGACGTTTCTGTGCACTCTTCTTTCTCGAAAGGTGGAAGTGGAAGGATCGTTTGCTAGGGGATATTATAATGGGCCACCATCCTATCAACATCCATATCATGGGTAAGTAAATTTAAATATTATATAGAATGCTTTTATATATTTTTTGTCTATAATTGCAAAAAAAATCATTCTATGACCGGAAAAAGGCCTGCATACTACAGGCTGAAGAAAGCATGTATTTAACGTAATTAAAATAATGAAAACCTACAATATCATGCTTCCTTTGCAGGATCGGATTTGATCCATTGCTGCTACTAGCAGGATTGGCTTTTCTTGCTTTACTGCTACAGACCATTCACATTCTTTTCTACTCAAAGCATGCATTTTCTACCCCTCACCCGACTGCTGCAGCAAGATCAGAAGAGAGTGTGATGCAGTTGGCCGAAGTGGTGGGGAAAGCACTCCAGAAATACGTAAGGAAGATTGCAATGTGCTTTTCATTGTAAAGTGTCTTCATTTCAAATAAGGCTAACAATCTGTGTGATTTTATTTTATTTTTGCAGGGATATCAGCAAGCCATAAAAAATAATGCTCCAATCAAGGATTCAATGAACAAAATTTTCTCTTCTATATTACAGGATTAAAATAACTGGACCTTGCACGGTCAAATCCATTTGTCTGAAACCTAATATCAAATTTTCTATTGTTATTATTAAAATAAAAATATGATGGAAATTAAAAATACACAGTTACTAGTAAAAAAATGAATAAACTATCTAAAATGTAAAATCAACAAAAAAAGGAAACTTTTCATGTTTGCTACGTGCTCTTGATGTTCATCCTGAACTGTGGATTCCTTGAAGGATGAGCCAAGCGAGAGGCTGGCATTGCTTTGGGAGCGTCTTTAGCAATGACGAAAGGCTCTGTAACACATTATACAAACCACAAACATTAACTTGGCCCATATTCTGAAAAATAAACCCCCAGCACCCTGCTAGAAAACAAAACTGCAACATAAAATGGCAGGCTGTTTTGTTGCAAAAATATCGAATACTTTTGGCGGTACAACTCGGCAACGTTCACGTAAAATCCAAACATTTTCGTAGATTTCATAGTTTAAAAACTATTGGACCGATTTTGCTGAAACTCGACATGAGTCTAAAGATGTGACCTGCAAAACTGGTCCAAATTGGTGCAGGCGATTTGGCAGGTAGAGATCAAACAAAGAGAAAAACACAAAAAAAAGCACACTTGTGACTTTTTTTGGTGCGAGTGAAATTGAAAATTTTGCTCTGCTCATGAAGAAAAAAAAAAGATCTTGCACGGAAAGTATCTCAATTGTACGTACGCTTGGGCTTGTTTGCCGACTGTGCTGGAACCGTTTTTCCATTGACGGTTCTCAGCGGCGTTCGAAGAGGGTTCGGTGACTGTGGCACGGCTCTCTTTTCACTTCTCGGACTGATCAGCTTCGGAACTTTAGGCACTTTTGGTCCAGGAAGTCTAAGTGCTCGTAACAATGCCGCATTGGGTGCCTGTGGGAAGAATAAAATGACTAAATTCACCTTTGAAAAGAATCTTCAAAATATATAAATTACTAGAATTTCTGCTCGGCTTTGCTCGGTAATTTTGGTGTTTTGCTAATCGTTAATTTATCGAAATCCCCTAATTTTGCCATGGTCTCCCATAACTGGAGATGTCCAGCTAATTTCATCACTACTTTCATCAAAATCGTATTCAGCAACGTGTTGCAGCTAAAACTCCTTTGTGGCTATGCAATGGCTCCTGAAAATAAAAATCTCTTCCAGAAAAGCAATACTCTGGCGATTCGTCTGTAAATTTTAAACCATTACAGAAAGCGTAAAAATGACACTTGACTACCAATTTCAATTGAGACAATTTCCATCAGTTTTCTGGGAGCAGCAGTTCTTTTCTACATAAATTTGGCAATCTCCCATTTAAAAAGTGCTTAATATTAAATAATAGAAAACTATTTTCTATGTGAATCGGCCTAAACACAGAAAGATAGAGACCACATCTTACCATGCAACGCATGTACAAAAAATTAGGTAAGAAAGATTGACATGTTTATAAACCATGCCTCTCAATAAATACATTTTATTCTAAGGTGTACCCCAAATCAAATTCAAAAGGAATCAAACTTAGAATGATATTTTAGACTGGCATTGACATATCACAGCCCCTTGTATATATCTACAGTCCCATTAAAACCCACAAAAAAGTACATATTCAAGTAATAAACTCCATTTGCTTGTAAAAGAAATGTCAAGAACGGTATAAAAGTAAATTTTAATCATACGATAATTGCCAGTTAGAGTTGAAAAGGAGGCCAGCTCATTACATTTTGACCGAAAAAAATCATTAACCTTATATAAAAGCCCTAATTTGCCAATGTTAAACTTTTTAGTTTGTACCAGCTGGCTGGCTTCCTTCAAATTCGTTTCTATGGCAAATTCATGGACACCACTCTACAACTAATTACACACAACCCACAGACAGACAAACACATACAGACGACAGACAAATTCCATTTCAGTTTTATATACAAGATTTCACAAGAGAAAAAATTTAGCGTTCAAAATAAAGTAACACTAATAACCAAGTAACATCCACTACTAGTACTACATAGCTAGAAATTACCCACCTTGAATTTGTTTTCTTTATTGCAAGGCACTAGTGCCAGCGTGGGCAGTGGTCGCTTCAAGATTTGTTTCTTAATTTCAGTTTTATTTTGCGTATGTTTTTTTTCCTCCAAGTTGTGCAAAACAAACGTTCCGTTAAGCTTGTCGACGTTAAAGGTGTTGTGCTTCCCATCGGCACCGACGAATGCATCGTTCATCATAGAAAGGTCTTCTGTGCTACCGCAATCGAACGTTGCGTTCAGTGCGGCCCGCTTTGATGATGACGCAGCACGCTCAGACGGCGCGACAACTATGGTAGTGTTCAAGACGTTGGCAACAGGCAGCACTGGAGAGAATGCTTGTTCAAAGTCGACCATACGTGCGCAAACTTTGTCGTCACCTCGTGCCTCAGGGAACAAACTGTCCAAACGTTTTTCTCCAACCGTGTTTCGGACAAACTCCTCAAAGGTGTCGTAGTTGGCCATCAACCGATATGTGGATGGAGATATGGTGCTATTTTTGTCACCGCTGTAAATCTGTGAGATATTTCTAGGATTTTCACGGGACGGCCGATCAAACTTTCCAAATGAGAGGGCAGCAAACTCTTCGATCTTTGGCGGAACATGTAGAGGCAAGCCATTTATTGGCGGCGATTGGTGTTCTTTTTCATGAGCCTGGCCCCAATTAACTTTCTTAGACATAATGATCATCTGTTGAAGATCCTAGAAAAACAAAAAAAAAAAACAAGAGTCAAAACAAGATACAACCACAGATATAGGTTAACCCAGATGTAAATATCACACAATGTTAAGTATCGCTACGCCAAATCTTGTGTGGACTCCTCTCTAGGTGAGGGATCACCTACAAGTAATAATAGTTTCAACTTCTACCCAGAGTCCGTGAATTCTTTTCTTGCACAGCCTCACTCACTCTGAAGACTAAGGAGGTCATAATATATGTTTATCAACTTCACTTGTGCTGCAAAAATTGGTAGCAATGCAAAAGCACTCTTGTGAAGGATGTTTAACTTTTTGTACTGAACTGAATATCGTTGAGGGACCCTCGTAAATCATCTAAAACTACATGTATCTACGAAAAAAATTAGGTATGAATAAATTTGAACATTTACAGCAAAAGTGACTGCAAAAATCTGAATTAGCAAAGTCGATAAAATTAAATAACAAAATTAAGGTAAGTATACCATATATTCTCTTCTCATTTGCTCCGTTACTTTGTCCATGCCGTCAAGAATAACAAAGTTGGAGGTGGCAAACTTGGCGACTTTCTTGCTATAGTCCTCCTGGTACTTCAATCTATCATATTGAATAGACAACAAACATTGCAGGTGGCGGAGCTCAGTTTGGGCTTCCTCTTTTTGAAGCTGCAACAGAAGACCAAACAATAAATTAAATAAACATTTGTTCCTCCATTCTACATTCTCAATATAATTTAGCAGAGCCAGCAACTCTTAAAATAGGTAAATGTTTTTCCTTACCTACTTTACTAGGTTTTGCAATGTGAGGTCAAAAGAACTTAATATACTATCTTTGTGCTATGGTCTTAAAACTGTCCACTGTAAATCCAGTCCAAATATTCAACTTAGGCCCAGTATTGCGATCTAGGGTTATTGAATTTTTTATTAGGAACAAAGAATCACAATGGTGACAGCCAATCAAATGCTTTGGTTTTGATGTTATTCCTAGGAAGTTCCCAGGAATAGAATTTTAACAGATTTGCCCATGTAGCTCAGTAGTAGAGCATCAGCGCATACAGCTGAAGGTCCCGGGTTTAGATCCCGGAGTGGAAGACATTTTCGAGATGGTAATTGCATACATAATGAAAAAGAGTTTATCCCCGAACACCAGGCCTAAATCCTTGAAAATTTTACATCTTCTTGACAGCATCACAACCCCACATAAATTATCTTGTATCTATTGTTGGTACTTACCTCTAGCTCGCAAATTCTGATGTTCTTGTCAATTGGCTGTGCTTCCCTCAGGAGGGTGCTCAGAGCTTCGTCATTCCTTCGCTCCTGCATCCAAACCAATTCCAGATCACCTTCCAATGAGGCAAGCTGTATTTTATACTTCTCCAGAGCCGAATACATCTTGTGCAACTCCTGGAATAAGTCAAAGTGGCAGGTAAAACCATTACAGCAAGTGCTACATTTTGTGATTATTTTTGCCTTGTCATGTGGAGTGAAGGAAAAGATTTCAGAGTAGTAGAAGAAATGTCAGTCTACTTAGATTTAAATAAATTAAGATTTGAAAATGTATATAAATCGCCATGTACATCATTTATTTATTTTTTGGTTGTGAATTGTGATTGACAAGGATTGACTGTGCCCGTTCAAACCTATAAAACTGAAGTTATGATCAAATTGGATTTATTGAACATTTCCTACTTCCAAAAGTTCACCAACAATCTCTTAATAAAAAAAAAATATTCAGGGTGTCATTAGGTTTGGAGGATGTTGGTTGCAGTCAGCTGTGGATTTCACCACTTTGCATTATATTTTCAGTGGATAGACATTTCTGACTCAAATTCAAAAAGATTTTATAGTTTTTTTTTGTTTTGGAAACCGGATATTATCCGGACAATGCTGTTAGATATCTGGATGGCAATTTTGCTATTCAAAGGAATCCCTAATTGATACATTTTTACTAAGCAACTCTTTCGATTTTTGGACGAGCAAAAGTTACTCTGCTCTGAAAAACACTGGTTGTTGTCTATTTGAAGAGTTTCTGTCTAACGAAAGGACACATCGCATCGTAATAGTCGAGGAACCTTGGACCCTTCCAAAATTAGACCTGCCAAGTTGATGAGAAACTGAAAGATCAATTCAGTACTTCACCGTTTTTTAAATGCTTGTTAGTCCAATCAAGTGGCAAAGGAAGTGGTGTAAATCAAGAGTTATTAAATTAATGGATAATGGGCAGTTCACAACCATCTCAAATTGGTCTTCCTTTTGACAAGAATAACCATGCATAGTGTTTGCCAAGTTTAATGAATAGGTACATTTAGTGATCAATGATCAGATCAAATATTATTGTCAACTGAAAGCGTGGAAAAACTGCCAATAACTGGTATTTTTACGACTGTAAGTATGAAGGATGAGTGAAGATTTGTGAACATTTCTTACTATTTATTACAATGTACTTACATCAAGAAGGTCTGAGCTCTTTGCATTTAGAGCACCAAGCGCCTCTGCATCCCCAATTTTAAGGTAGCGCCGATATTTTAGGCGCTGCACATTTGCCTCTTGCTCCATTATCTTGATGTGATGCCTGGTCTTTTCTTCATAAATACTATGTAGCTTTGCAACAATCTTGGCTGATTCCGTGTCCTGAAATCATGACAATATTAGTCTTTAGACACGCTGTTAACTAACAAGAGCGACATGTGGTTGCAACTTCAAAAATGTAAGAAATGTTCTGGATTGCATAAAGTTTTCATCAATAATAACTAAGTAGGTAAAAACTTCATAAGATAATGCACATAATTGGTGAGAAACACCTACGTAAAGTATCAAAGGAAAACTCACTGTATCCACTTGATTAGCAGTAGCAGCAGTAGCAGCAGCAGGAGTAGCAGGTACCGCAGCCCAATCCTGGTACCTCTTCAACTTTGCATTACATTCCGCCAGCTCATCTTCTAGGCTCTTTATGATAGCCTGATATTGAGCGGCAGGAAGAGGAATCGAAACAATGTTGCGCTTGAGCTGAAATTTATTGTAATACATTTCTGTTGATTACGATTTACATAAGCCAGCGGCCAAAAGAAATCCCGAGATGTGAAATAACTCAAAACTCCTACACATCGCTTAATCATGTAGTTATCATTGACCATTAGACTACCCAAGGCATGTTACCTATTTGCTCAAAATTCAACTGTTATCAATATCATTATAAATTAATTTTTTGTCCTATCCAGAAACATCCAGAAGTATTAATACCCGACGACATATTATCTAGACCCAATAAATAACAAAAAAACACAAACCTTGCTCTTGATCTTTTTGGCCCTGGTTGCGTACTTCAGAGTATTGTAAGTGTCTTCGAACGAGTTTACATTTGGCGAAACGTTGGCAATCATTATCGTGTTGCAATTACCACCGAGCGAATCTTTGAGGATACGAGTAAGCTTCGAGTCACGGTAAGGGATATGTTTGAGCCCGTCGGCGAGCCCATTGATGCAGTTGCCGAGCGAAAGCAGAGACTTGTTGATATTGGCGCCTTCCTTGAAACGCATGCCCTTGCAGCCAGACGCGGAGGCACGCTCGGAGCCCGCCAGGTCGATCATGGAAAGCTTCACCAACTTCAACTCCCCGGTATGCCGATTGGTTATGCGGATGTGCACCTGGATTTGGTAATGGTTTAATTTGTATAAATTTACACGGATTATATTTATGTAGGGACAGCCTACTAGTTGCTTAAAATTGTTATATTTAAATTTAAATAAAAATTTAATTACTTAATTACTTACAGATACTCCTACTCTGTGTGTTTTCTCTCACCATTGAATAATATTTAAATATAAGTAAATATCATGTCAGCAAGGAAAATAAACACAAGCCTTGCAAGTAAATATCCTATACTACTTGCAAGGTTGCCGATTTTCCAGAGAGAATATATAACGTTGAAAAGTACGTCAAACACACTCCAGCCATCAGACAGTCATATTTCTACTGAACCATCTGGCAGTGAATTCACTAGAAATACAAACCACAAATCTGGATACTTCCAGGGAATGATTGTATGTAGAAAACTGTCTGTAATTTCTATTTCTATTATACTAAATGGAGAAATCAGAATGTCTGGGATACAGCCTTCTGAAAAAGCTTGAATTCTAATTGAAACGGAGTAGTTAGTACCGTAACGACAGAAGGTAAATAACACAAGTACCTGGAAAATGGCGTGCGATCGCGATGACTCGGCGTTTGCGTCTGTTGGATGCTGGGTGCGGCTCATGTTACCCTGTGCCAAGAGCGCTAGCAGCTCGTCTGCGCTGTGTATTATCTGTGCAAATGGAAGCAAAGGTGTAGTATGTTATAATTAATATTTCTTGTTTAGTGCACAGGTTAACAAAAATTAACATTGGCCGAGGTGGAAAAATAAATCTAATCTATGATGATGGATTGATATTCTTACGTTATGTAATTTTTAGCAGACTATGCCAATATAGAATTGGAAAATAATTAAAGGGAGAGATGGCTGATTTTTTCTTACCAGGTTAAAAAATACAGCACAGGGTACCACAGGTTTTCCAGTATGCAAAATCGTAGCAAACCAAAATGGTTAATGTTGCTAAATTGATACTTAAAATTTAAAAAATATTATACTACCCGACATATGGGACAAGAAATGGTGCCAGGAATGCCATTCCAGGATGACTTGAGAGTTCATCTCAAGCCAGTTGCATAAGTACGTATCAATTTCGTTCTACCTCTCCCTATCATAATAAATTTTTAAGTCTTTCAGTACACAGTCAAATAAAAAGGTAGATACTCCTACTCCGTGTGTTTTCTCTCACCATTACTTCCAGCCCAGCAACGTTCACTCCTGCATTCCCATCGTCCCTGAGGGCCAACGCCACGCTGGACTTTGGTTGCAGCAGGTCTCGCACGTTCTCATTGTAGACCTCCATGTAGGAAACCCACACGTCAAATGTCCTCTCTGCTGCTTCTTCGGCAATCCTGCGGTAGAGTTCCACCATCGTCAGGTACGTGATGCCAGGCGTTCCTTCGCAACCCAGCATGGTGAAAGTTTTGCCTGCGCCCGTGGCTCCGTACACAAAGACTGAAAGAAAAACACAAGGGATCTGGTCTAGTGTACAGGTGGTTGATTATTTATCATTTAAGGGGAGAGATTTGTTGATACTCAAAATAAGAGATGCAAGGGAGACTATCTACTATGGCTTTGCGGACGCTTTATGAGCAGCGTTGTTAGAAGAGCATAGCGTTAGTTGTGGTGGATAAACTTTTAGCTATTAAGGAAGAACAGCAAAGAGGAAAAAAGAACATGTCTGAAATAAGTCAGTTGAATTCAAAATTCATTTGAACCATTATATTAGAACGAGTTGATACCAAACCAGCATTAAATAAAAGAAGGAAGAGGTTTCATTTTGCAAACATTAATTAGGGTTGTCAAGAAGTTTGTTTAAAATAGCAACGGCAAAAGTTCACATAATAATAACGGAAAATTTTGAATAAAAGTACTAAAAAATAAATAACACAAGTGGCTTTATTCTGGGGTAGGTAAGTGAAATTGGAGATGTCGCTCCGCTTGCTTCTCATCAATTAGGGATATCTTCAAATACGATAATTGCAAACTGGATATCCGGATTAACTTTTCCCTTTTAACGTTTCCTTTTACAATGTCCAGTTAAGAAGTAACTGCCAGTTAAATATGCAAATAGTAGTTGATGAGCGTAACGAGCGAAGCGAAATCTTAATTTCACTTACTGAAGAAAAAAAAAACTTTTTTGTGTTTGTTTGTGTTTTTGTCTGTTTGTTCGCGCTCTACCGGTCAAACGCCTGCACCGAT
>LVVV01431683.1:0-10205 GCA_001676325.1 Amphinemura sulcicollis
TTTTCTACTATTCGATATTCGATTCGATAGCTGAAAACCACTATTCGCACACCCCTAGTCGCAGCCCATTTTTCATTTTTTCACGGTGAGCTGCGTTTCCTTTTTCTTTCCAACTTTCATTATATCCAGCTATGAGTTGTGCGCTAAGCCGGCATCTACAGTATGATTTTAATCAAAGAAAGTAAATATTTTCACCCTGCTAAATAAATAATAACCTTTTTATTATTATAGTTAAATTTTCACCCTGAGATATGGGCCTATTGAGGCACTCGAACCCCTTTCGTCCACATTTATGCGCTGTTGCTCTACCACCTGAGCTAAATGGGGACGGAGTTTTTTGAGATGCCATTTTTACAAGGAATCATAAATAAATAAGAATTCATCTACTTTGTAACTTCATTCAAACCACAACGTCAAAGAAGATGACCTAAGAAAGCTTTTCAACCGTGGCGGGGTGGCCGAATTTCGAAAACCAATGACGCAACATCATGACTTCCCAACAGAGCCAGGAAGGCACCAGTACACTTGCAAGTCGGCTAGACACGCTGATGAAAGTGTCTGCGCTGTCTGCAAGCTCAGCTGCACGGACGGAGGCCCTGGCATGCGCAGACGACCTCTACCAAGCTTTGTTTGCATGGGTCGCCAACCGAACTGACTGCCCAGCTTTCACAAGCGAGCTTATGATTCACCTGGGTCTTCTCAAGGTAAATATTTGTTGGATTTGACATTAAGATATCGGCTTATTGATTGACGAATTATGCTAAGCATTTTGCTTGCTAATTCCGTAACCGTGCAGAATCGTTTTCAGACCCCGTTCACACTCGGCAAGTTAATCACTGGTAGCGACTGAATTATGATCAAGAGGCCGGTGTAAATGGAACACTGTTAAGATTAACTCGGATTTTAGGAGATACCTACGTTCCTAGAACGTGTTAAGCCAGCTAACTGAGTTAGTTTGCTCTGCCCACAACTAACAATGCACCGTTCCAACAGTGATTAACTTAACCAGTGTGAATGGGTATAAATTTAATATAATTTAGGAAATGTGCAAAAAGGCTGGATATATGTGAGTGAGAAGGAAAGAAAGGGGAAACGCAGCTTACCAAGAAGAAGAAAAACATAAACTGCGACAGATCCTTAGAGTTGAATCGTGAGATCTTGAAAAATGATCTCGAGACTTGAGAATTCAGCTCTTAAGATCTGCCGCAGTTTGTTGCTTTTCTTCTTCTCAATAAACTGCTATTCCCTTTTCTTTCATTTGCACTCACACATACAGAGTGTAAATTTTGAAATATAGTGGGTCCAAAATTGAAGCTAAAGAATCTTACTATGCACCTAAGAAGGTGTGTAATTTTTAAGATCCCTCTCGTTTTATGCAATCCTCCGTGGCATTGCTATGTCCAGAGTCACCCAGGATCCAAAATCCAGGATAACTGTCCAAATTATCCACTCGTTTAGTTAGGTTTATTCTTGGAGTTAGAAAGTCGAAACGCATCTCACCCTTTGCATATGTCTGCTTCAGAGCGAGGACAAGCGCAGATTGCCGTGGGATCGCCAAGGCTGCCTCCAGGCGTTAGACGTGGCGTTGACACGAGACTATTTCCCTGCCGATGTGCGGTCGTCGCTCGAAGTTTTCCTCGGCAAACAAGTGGTTAATGTCACCGACTACTAGAGATATCGGCGACGACGGATGTTTTCCTAAAGCAGAACAAGAAGAGATCCAACCGTGCATTCCTCCACTGAAGCTTTTATTTAAATAACCGAATTACAGAATTAACTCAACTTTAATGTAAGATTAATTGGTTGATGAAGAGGATATTTCATTTGAAAAATGATTTTATATATAGCATGGCTTGTCAGATTTTTCTTATTTATTAGCCTTAGAGGAGAACATTCACATCTGAAATCCTTTTATACTTTGATAGAACCGACAATGGCGTCTGCTGAGGGGTGTAATATAATATTTAAACTGCGTATCTTTATCTGTTTCATATTTTTGTTGTAACGTCAGCCATTGATTGCCCTGAAAACTCCCCAAATCCAGCCTCCGTACATTTTCGAAAATTAATGTTGCACAATTGAAGGGTAGGTAACTAGAACTACATACTGTAACTACTGTATGAAGTCACTACGGAGCTAGCAAATGCAAATCTCGACCGAAGTTTCTTACTCAACGATACCAATTCACAGCCTTTGAGTGTATAGGTCTCATTGCTCCGATTGATGCTTTGCTTGATGGCTCCTCTACTTCACTCAAAACATGGTTAAGTATGTGGCAGTGGATAACCCATGTAAATGGATAAGCAAGCACATTCTCTAAACTAAACTGCTCTAGAAAATATGTTCAAGTATGTTCATCTGCAGAATTGCAGTCAAACAAAATTGCATTAAACTCTCTGGAAACTGAATCTACAGAGTTTTTCAGAAAGGTCTGCAGTACTTTACCTTTTTTTACCCCTTTTTGACACACAGTGTAGCCTAACATGTATCCTTACAACGTAGTCAGTAAGAAAATATCCACAAAGTGATATTTAATTTACAGTTTCCTCATATTCATTGCTGGGTACCAGGACATACTTCACAATGCTTCACACAAATAAGAGGTACCTACCCAGGCTCAGGCTGTACAACTAAAATCGACTCCTCGCCCTTTCAATGCAACTCTGAGCTGACCTCTGCTAGGCTAGAACCTTGTAGAACTATCTCAATTGCACTGCAATGAAAAGCAAATGCTGGATGTATTTTTTTCTCTATGTAATTTTTTGCCTGCAGTTTCTGCCAGTCTGCAAATTTCACTGAAACAAGCCTTAAGGGAACCTTGGAAACATATACTTTGATCTAGGCCAAGTTATTGAGAAAGCTCGGTTTGGTACTTTTCCTTTTTATCACAATTTATTTATTTGTGAAAGGTTATTTTTGAAACTTTGTTGGGTCTAAAGTTTCATTCATCGCCCAAATCAACGTGGATATTACGAAAATTTTAGCTGGAGGAATCCATTAACATGCACTAGTTTTAAACTGGGGAAGCAACTCAAGGGACCTTCACACGATAAACACATTGTGGTCAATTAGTTCCCAAAGATATAAAATAGGGATGTTATTTTATTGGTTATTGCCTATTGGCATGTTTTTGATCTCCAATTTGTTGACTGTGTCCACTGTGCAGGTTCCTTAGATTGCTTCCCCAGTTTAGCAACCACCGACTGCCTTCAGTCACAGAGCTTCAGTCGAGTGTCAAAGAAGTATCTCGGGTTGAAATCCGTCTTTACAGGCTGCGCATCACTTCAAATCGCTCATCCTTTCAACTCATCATCGACAAAGCTTCCAATGCGTTTGTCTGTTTCTGTTCTATGCGCGGGGTGTTGTTTAGATTCGAACTTTGTCGCGCCTTTTCTACCCATCGCAATTCGAGGAACCATGGGAACCGCTTCCTACATATGTCACTGGAGGTCGCTAGCTGGAGCCTGAAACTGGCTAGAACCAATAACCTTACAAACGTCAAGTACGACTTTATTAAGCCTTGAATTCGTGAATTGCTTGTTTAATGAGCTGCGGAAGATGATAACGATGTGTGGCAAACGCAGGCCACATATGGCGATATATTTTGTAATCGCCAAAGAAATCTGAATTGTTTTTCTTGATATCAACAACCAATTAATATTTTTAGGTTATTTTTTGCACCATTTTCACAACAAAAATACTCCAGAAGATATTTGAAGAAGAATGCTTGGAAACCTTCGTAATGATTACGTATCTTTAAATCTACCCCCAACAGCTTTTGATCCAACTTCTCAGGGATGGCCGAAGCGAAGTCTATGGAGGGTATGCTTCTTTCATTAATTGTGCTCTCTTGTTGTTTCGTTGCCCTTTACTCTACTTAATTACTTGTTTATTTTCCGTTAGTGGTGGAACCAACTTTCAAGATTTCAACGCAGTGCAATTTATATGATATCTCTCATAACCATTCTGGCTGTCATATATTTTTTTGGCAGTGATTCAGTCACTGCCAGTCACACACAACCAGTCATAGCTGAAAAGTCATCTCTTCCTCCAATAAACAAGGTGGGTTTAATTTGCTCGAAACTTGCCATTTTCAATTGTACGCATACCATTACTTGTAAATAAATCAAATCTGCGTGCAAAAATGGTAATGATCTATGCTAAATCGGCCACAAATAATTATTATGTATGCAACTAGTCAACTACACTCTCAAAATTTTGAGAGTTTTTCTCATTTTTGAGAGTGAGTGGCATACATAATAGTAAAATGTACTTCCCATTTCGAGCTTTCGTAATTTTATCAAGTTTCACCTAATAAGGGCCACAAATAAATTTCTTCAAAAGGTAGCAACAGAGAGTCTTGTACAAGAGGTACCTCCAGAGCAACCAGAGAATGTGCAGGAGGAAAACAAAGTCCCAGATCCTGGAGACGAAGCAATGCCAGAAGAGAATGAAATCAGTGGGCCACAAGACTTGGGGCAGATGAAAGAGCCACCAGTTACTGCTTTAAAGTTCATAGGTTTGTATGGACGGACAACTTCAATTTAATTTTATCCTTGTGGCGTTTGTTGTAAGCTGAAGGAAAATTATACAAGACGTTTCTATGGGTGTACAGGACCGTCAAATGAGCGACAAACTGCCGTTGTTGGTGCCTTGCGGCATGCTTGGCAGGGATACCGCAAGCATGCATGGGGACACGATCATCTCAAGCCTATCTCAGCTACACACCACGACTGGTTCGAGCTTGGACTTACGATCATTGACGCCATGGACACTATTTATATAATGGGACTTGAGCAAGGTGGGCATTTTTTAGCAATGTCAGCTGATGGCATAGGGTGATACTATTCTGTAAAAGTTAGAGCAGGAAGTGCATGATGGTCACTATATTCAACCTGGATTATTTCTTACCTTTTTCTCCTGTGAAGTGAATGTTGAGAAGAAAGTGCCATTTTCACTCTAATGTAATTAAACCCACAAGTCCACTAGCATATGGGATATGTTTTGATTGACTTTGGTGGAGACTGAACTGGCAACCAACTTTACTGGGTTGCAGAGTTTATAGAGGCTCGGACGTGGGTGGCCGAGCACCTCAGCTTCGACGTCAACAAAGACGTGAACCTGTTCGAGGTGACGATTCGCGTTCTTGGCGGACTTCTCAGCACGTACCACCTCTCCGGTGACCAGATGTTCCTGGACAAGGCGGTGAGTGACGTGCCGTCATTGATTGGAGGTTAGGTCAGAGATCCAACGTCAATGCTTCGAGCTCAGCTAGAAAATTACCGACCGATTACTACCACACCTACCAACAAAAATGTCACGTGTCAGTTATATGGAATTACCGTCCTTAAAAACGTTTTTCATTATTTTTCACAGCTTAAATGCATTTTGGACTTTGGATTTGCAATTAATTAATATTTTTAATAATACTCACCTTATTATTAAGTTTGCAGCTACACTTCTCAAACTTAATGCAAACTTAACTTAACTTAGCTTCTGCAAAGTTAATAATAAAATCTACCGCCAATTGCGAGCTTTCGTAATTTAATCTAGTTTCAACTAATAAATACTCACCTTGTTGAATTATATTAATCAAATCAAAATCTTCATTAAAGTAATTGTGTAAGTATTTTAAAGGGTTTTATCAAAACGACGAAAAAATGAGCCACTTAACCGAAATATCCCGTGCCACCATATTTTAGACAGTTTCATTGACATTGTCATCTTTAAGCTCAATGGTGCCGTACTTTAATGCAGCCATAACCCCAGAGGCGAGCTGCCATAAACACATGGACACAACCTGATAATAGTCCAGTACAAGCAATGCAATCTGGTTGTCTCTTCGCTAATCATAGTAGCAGGCAAGACAACAATATCTCGGGAGTTAGCACTATGCACTTATTCCACAAAGGTGGATCTGGGTACGCGACTGCTTCCGTGCTTCGACTCCGAGTCGGGTGTGCCGTACAGCGACGTGAACCTGCGCACGCGGAAGGCACACTCGCCCAAGTGGAGTCCCGACAGCAGCACTTCGGAGGTGACCACCCTTCAGCTCGAGTTCCGCTGCCTCAGCCGTGCCTCCGGGGACCCCAAATTCGAGGTAAGCATTTCTTATGTTTGCTTGGAGCGCATGGTAATGATTTAAGCCAGCATTGGGATTATATTACTCAATAGGCTTAAGGGGATGTGTACTTATCGTATTTTTTCCACACTCATTGAGATAATCATTATCATATTTAATCATAACATATGAAAATTGAAAATCATATAAGTATAACCATTCATAAAATAGTTAAGCGTTCCTGTTTACCATCCATATGTTAACTTTGTATTCCTGGGGCTATCAGTCTGCTCTAACTATCTAAGATCTAGTTATTAAAGTACCGGTATTATTCGCCTGCAGGAGGCGGCTGCACGAGTTTCGGCCCACGTGCACTCTCTGGAGAAGACCAATGGACTCGTGCCGATCTTCATCAACGCCAACACTGGGCGGTTCCGCTCGTACGCGACCATCACATTGGGTGCCCGAGGGGATAGCTACTATGAGTACCTTCTCAAGCAGTGGCTGCAGACTGGCCGCACCATTGACTAGTAAGTCCCACCCACTTTTATTTCAATAACACTCCCTGATCCAGAAAGCTCTTCGTGTGTGTTTTTTTGTGTGTGCGCGGATGTCTCATACGCAGCAGAGCTACCAAACAAAAGCTCAGATTGCGATGAGAATTTCAAGAAACGTTGGAACCCTTCTAACTTAGAGCCCCATTGATTTTGAGAACGATTCGTGATTTTTCAGACCTCTGAAGGTTTCAGATATTCTTCCATTCATAATTTTATAGCGGACAGCGTAATGATAAGGTCACCGTCTCGCACTGCGCTTTACAATTCGCTTATCTACTACGTGGGTAACAAGCATAGAAAATCTGTACGTTACAGGCCGATAGTTACATAAAGCTACGAAGCGCAATTTTTATCAAAGGACAAAATTAAAGTTAATCTAAAAACAAAAGGCCCAACCCAAATACAGCTTTAGAAATCAAATTTTTGAATTGAATATTTGGGTCCTGTTGATTGTCGGTTGCGTGATCATGTGCCAACCCCATGTAAAACGTGCTGATTTGTCTACAGCTTGCGGGATGACTACTTGGAGGCGATGGAAGGTGTGCGCAAACTTCTCGTGCGACGCACCGCGCAGAACAAGTTCCTCTTCATCGGAGAGCTGCTAGCCGGCGGGCGGGACTTCAAGCCAAAGATGGTAACATTTTGTGATGAATTTCGCACGGTATGATGAAGGTTTTGAGAGCCGTGAAGATATGGTAGGAAGTGTTTAACGGTGTTGCTCGTGTTGGCTGAGATTGGTGGCCCTAAAAATTTCACATGATTACTCTTCCAAGTTGACTAGAATCAGGGAATTTTATGACCCATATGACCATTTTCTCTGTCCAGTGCTCTGATCAATTAAGTCATGGCATTTGGTTAAAAATTTTAATGATTTTGATTGGAGTTTAATAGATAAACATGTTTGCAAGGCTTTGTAATTTTGAAAGTCGTCACAAAGAATTAGAAAAATTAGCCTTAATCAGTCAGTGCTCTCTTCATTTGAACAGCCTGTTTTTAGCCTGGGTTGAATCTGGTGCAAACAAGTATCACGATTCACGAGAGAAAATTAACAATTTTGCCTGGAGACGTCAAGAGTCGTTTGGGTGTTAAAATTGTTTTTTATCGTGCACAGGACCATCTATCATGCTACCTGCCTGGCGCGCTGGCGCTGGGGGCCAACAACGGGCTGCCGCGCTGGCACATGGGGCTGGCTGAAGACTTGCTGCACACGTGCTACCAGACGTACGCGCAGCAGGCCACATTCCTGGCCCCCGAAATCACATACTTCAACATACAGGTACCTAGCGCACGGCACTGTCTGCAGCCTGCCGGCACACTCATTACACTAGGATCACTTCATAGATACCTACGAGATATCTGCATTATCTTCAACACCTTGCCTACTTCAACATAAGACAGTTTGCTTAAGTTTCATATTTATGTGTATATTGTTATAATACCGATGATTGTAGGTAGGTTCAAAAATAATGTGCCCTTAAAAATATAGAAATTAGTAGAACATTACAACAATAACTTTAATATTTTTTTTTGGGCCAGATGTTAAAAAAGTTCATTTTTAAGCCCCAATAATCAATTATTTTCATGTGGCTGAGGGGATGAGGCATATCTTTGTTTTGTTATAAACATATTTCATACATGTAGGTATTATAGATATTTAAATCATCAGAGTGATATCAGAGTGAATAAATCATCAAGATCATCGTTGTACTAATTAGGTGGCGGCAACTATGAGTAACCACGGACAAATTTGTTGGCAGGAGGGAACCACGGGGGACATGTACGTCAAGACCAACGATGCACACAATCTTCTCCGTCCCGAGTTCATCGAGAGCCTGTGGTACATGTATCGGATCACCGGCAACCAGACGTACCAGCACTGGGGCTGGCAGATATTCCAGGTCACGATACAAACCTCCGCCCGCTCACAGTTGTCAATTATATTCGGTAGTGCTGCAAATGTAGTATTTGTACATAAGTAGGGATGTGTTTGATTAGCTCCTTTAAGAATTTGAAGTATTTTCAGTCTTGTCTTTCAGCAATAACAATCTTATGCTCCCTTGTAAGGGTTCTTTAAGTCATATTGAATAAGAAATGAAAATGGCATACTTTGCTTTATTGGCAGGCGTTCGAGAAGTACACGCGCGTCGCTAACGGCTACACGAGCATCGGCAACGTGCGCAACCCGCTACAGCTCCGCCCGCGAGACATGATGGAGTCGTTTTTCCTCGGAGAGACGCTCAAGTATCTGTACTTGCTATTCGCACCTCATGAGACGGACCTCATCAACCTCGACCGCTTTGTGCTCAACTCTGAAGCGCACCCAATGCCAGTATACCCGGCGTGACCTTCAGCGTGGCTGCATTTGACTAAACGACAAATCCCGGCTCAGACAGCCGAGAATCGGAGTTCCGACCTACCGGTCAAGAGCGCACCTTCCAGAACCACCATTGTTTCTTAGTTGTGAGAGACTGATGAAGAGAGCTTGTTTTTCTGAAATCTGCATTGAATTTCCGATGCTGGTAGCAACGATACCTGATTGTAGAGATTGTAACAAGGGTATGTTCTAGTTGAGCAGGCTTGAATGGATAGCACTGCTGGGTTCCTTTGTTAATGGTGTTTTTAGTTCTTCTACTTACCTAAAAGTAACTATCAACATCAATTTTGAGTATAAGTAGTGTTTTGCAGATTTTAATTAATGTATAAGTCACGAATCGGATGGAACCAAAATTACAAGTTAAAAGTCTGAAAGAGAATCACCATCAAGTTATTCTCTTCAAGTATCTGTTACCCTGGTGGTATTCCGCATTTGATGTAATCAATTAATTAATCACATTTTAGCATAATGTTTAACATTAGCTCAGCACCAGTCTATGCTGTCACCCATAGAGCAAAAAGTAAGGAGACAAAATATACTCATAGAATCTAAATTGCCAATATCTGCAACTTGTTTTGGAACCAGCATCGTTGCTTGGCGCCAAATTACAGTTTGGTTGCTTTGTTGACCCAAGCTAGTCAAGAAATCGAAGGATATTTTTGTATATAAACTTGTCACGTCGACTGTAGCGGGCTTTCGCTACGCACTCATGGATATGCATTCCTCGCGCGCACTCGTACGTAGCTGTGATATTTCGCGTACCTACGCCTGCCTGCTCTCGCCAATCGATGTTTTACCTGTTTCTGCTCGTTCACCTCTCTGAGCACTCGCCGTGGCAGCGATGACACCAGATTTGTACTCACTTACACGAGATTGTTTCTCGATTTTAATTATATTGGTCCTTGGTGAATGTCTCGTGACTTGTATATTATTTGTTTACTTACCATGGCCCTGTATCCTTGTTTTTTTTTCTTGGTTTATTGTTTGCATAATGTCTGATTCTAACATTAAATTGTCATAGTGTCAGCTACTGTAGATAGTAATGGTACCCTACCATGAAGTAATGGTAGGGTAATAGCTTCAAATCCGTAAGTAATAATTGTCCGTTGGTATTCAGGTGTTCACACAGCCAGTTTCGAATGTTGCAACAGAATTCTTGGTGTCGGTCTCACCTGGCCTGCCCTTGGCCTTGCCCTAAAGATAGGATTCTTGG
>LVVV01431684.1:0-10208 GCA_001676325.1 Amphinemura sulcicollis
AAAAATGGTAAAAATGGTACATTTTATCACTTTTTTGACACTTTTTGAAAATTCATACCGTACATGGTTTTTGAAATTATGAAATTTTTGAATAACATACCCATAGATATCCTCTTCCTTGTCTAACAGCTTCTTTTGCGTCAGATTTGAAATGATGTTAGGGGGTCTTTTCTGGTGGAGCGTTTTCATCCCCTAACTGGCGGCATCGCTTTGGGGATTATTCGAACAGAGGCCACTTAACATCTTTTACTATGCTTATCATGAAGTCCCTAGTTTTTATATTATGAGGTTAGTTGGCTGATTCGCATAGACTTGCGTCAAATAAATGTTACAGCTGTTTTATGAATTTCTGTAATCGGCTTTTCGTCCCTCCTCCAACTGTCAAAAGCAGGAAAACTTGTTTTTAACCTTGCCCCCCCCCCTCCCCCCCCTAAAACGCAATATAGCATATCTCGAAATATTCCTGCGCTCCGAATCTTCACTTGCAGGGTCGTCTTATCTTATGACAACGTTTCGCTTGATTAGTCCTGAGCGAGCGCGCATTTCTCCTGCATTTCACCCACAGTAGGTATTATCACGGATATTATTGGTGACTGATAAGTGTGATCCGACGATCCACGGCGAGCGGTGATGAACAAGAACTTACGGTTGTAAGTCTATAGAATGAGACGAAACGGCTACCGTCACGAGTACACACAGTGGAGGTTCTGCTAATCTGCTTTTTTCTTCGCCAAGGCGAGGAAATCCAACATTCAATTAATTTCTTTCGACTAGAGTCCAAGTTCTTTGATTTGGTGTCACGAAAGCTAGTGCCATCAATTCACTTTGACCAAACATGCCGACTCAACATTTGCAATGCATCACCAATGCCATACAGTGGATTAGAATACGTTTTCCACACCGTCTCTAGTATTCGTCGCCTCAGATTACATAAATTCCGGCTGAACAAGGCGAAGTTCGTCATCCTTTATGAAGCACTGTCAGTTGTCACACACACTGAAAAGAAAGAGAAGTAAAGAAGTTCCGACTTGTTGCGAGAATTCGTGGGTGTAATTGACGTGGTACTATTGGTGCTATTGGTACTATCAGGTACTATCGTGTGTATGCAGCAGACGGCGGTCTCTTTGCATCTACGCTATGAAGCCGCTGCAACTGCTATTCCAGCGTTTGCAAATTCGTTGTGACAATATACGACAACGTGCGTTTGGGCAGAATAAAGGAAAAACGTTCAGGTGTAGGCACAGCTCTGTATCTTTTTATCTTTTTAATTGTCATCCCCCATATCAAATACCGTTTAGGGAACTGCGAGATGTCAGACTGCCCTCTAGGAAATAGGAGCTCAACTTTCTCAAACTGGGGCTAGGTTACGTCAAACAAATAAAACCAACATGAGTAAACTTCATTCCGCCACCATTTTATTGTAATTTTTCTTCGGTATAATAATAAAAATAAGTATTATGAATTCAAAATCAAAATATTACGCCCAAGCTACTCTTGACAGAAACGAACAAAATCAGGTCGTCAGTTGATTATTTGGGCGTCTAACAAACATATCCAAAAATGTACCAAATTCTTATCATTCACTTCGGAAAAAATGAGAAGACAACACATTATTGGATAGATACAACAATTCACAAGAGTTAAATTGAAATATGTCAGAGACTTGATCGTGTCGGACAAATTTCCATTGATTAGTTATTCATTTAGCGTACCTATGTCCAAAACAGCCGAGACATAACGCATTACTTTTAAAATTCAGTGGGCATATCAAATTAGTACACGGCTATTTCCCGTTATTTATAAATCTGCAGGGAGAAGCTCATACTTCGAAGTTCGAACTGTCTCGGTTAGGTTAGGTGAGGTTAGGTTATACCTAACAGCTATGTTACAATATAATATGTCACTCGCACTGGTAAACCATCCCTGCAAAGGAAGGCAACCATCCTTAAAAGCTGAGTATATCGTTGGAATGGTCAGCGCAAGGAGTATTTTCCTGATTAACATAGGCGCTTGTTTTAATTAAATAGTCATTAATGTATAGTGGCTCCGTGGAAGGCCGCTCTAAGTTAGTGTCTGGGTAACATGCACGCTGCCTAGGTATTCCATCGAATATCTTAGAGTAAATTGGTAAAAAAACAAACTTGCAATGCTTAACAAACAAACTAGCACTGGATTGTGTATCGTAATCAACTTTAACATTACATTATTATAATAAAGGTAGTTCTTCTAAGAGTAAATCATTTGATTTTCCTCTATTTAACCATATACGTCTTGAACGTAGATGCAGTATCAGCTCATCATTATAAATGGTACTGGTAAATAAGTGTACGACAATACACTTAAACATATTAAATAATATAATAATATCCAGCATGCACGCGATCTAAGTAAAATTCTTTACTCGTTGAAATATTCATGCATTATTTTCTGATATGGTGAGTCAATATGAGATTGCTGCAGAACGGCTGCATTGCGGCTGAATTTGTATGACTCGTCAATTGTTAGGCGTTCACTGCTAGGTGACCGGTGACTGGTGACCCGTGATCGGTGATCGATGATCGGTGATCGGTGATCGATGATCGGTGATCGGTGATCGGTGATCGGTGATCATCAGTCCCACTCCCCAATGAACATAGCTCTTGGCTGCTGAGGGATGTAGGCCCTCGTCGGAATGGGCAGTCGTCCATAGATGTGATTGTACGGTGAATCCAGAGCCTCCGAATCTGCAAAGTTCAGATTGGAATTTCTTTTTTAGAAAGTACTCCACATGAAAGGATTATAGTTTGGAAGGACTATTGGAAGTATTCCATTGGAATCAGGGAAAGGTAAATATATTTGTCCGAAAATATTTGTTGTGCTGAGGAGTCTATGAAGTTCCAGGAGTGTTCCAGGAGGATTGACAAGGGGTGCCAGGTTGCTCTTACCCATGCCGCTCTCGTAGCTTTTCGCGTGCCACATCATCGACTGGTGCTGCCGATGGTTGTTATTGTTGTTGTTATTGTTGTTATTGTTGTTGACCATGTTCCCGTGGTGGTACGGGTGTTGCGCCGGAGGTCCTGGTTGGGGAAAGACGCGGACGTCCTTCGTCTTTGTCTTGACGAAATTCGGTACGCGTGCCCTCATCCCGCAGTAATACGGGTCATCTGCAGAGCAAAGCATGTCGAACCGGTAAGAGCTGGGTTTCATTTTGGCACAAACAAAGCATGGCTTGACATTATCAATCCTGCTTCTTTCTTGAGGTTACAGCAATTGGAGCAACAGTCTGGCAGAGCATACTTTGCAACACCGAGCTCAATCAGACGTGCCAAGCAGTGCATGCCACATGCTTGATCTCGATTCAGAATGTCCAATATATATATATCCATTGGTACGCTCTGTGGACGACTTTTACTAGTAATTACTGCCTGCACTTTCACAATGGTACAGGTAATAGGTATACGTTCCATTCCGTGCGAGCGACTGAATGTGTGTATGTGGTGTCCTCCATCGCAATATACCGAAGGAGCCCGCTAAACAATTCGGTTCGGACATTGAATTCACACACTTAGCACTTTGTCCGCAATGTCTTAATCTGGTGCTAAAGGAAATCACTTCCTACTTCCGTTTCAAGAGGAACATGTAGCTCTTAAAAGTGTTACCCCCATACCGTATTTTTTGTTGTCCTTAGTTTTGTCTCGTCCTCTAGACAGGGCAAAAGGCTTGAGCCGATTTTCTTCCTCGATGTCGTCATAGTCAGGCTGCAAAAACCGCAAAAACTGTTTTAGATATTTGCTGCAATTTGTGCTGCAATCATTGGGACGTAAATTGTAGAAAAGTTTTGTAATTGACGGTCCCAGTCTTTTGAGATGGCTGAAAATGGCACCTTACCTTGGGTATTTCGTGAGGGTAGATGTTGTTATCCCTTGGTGGCAATTTCGGTGGCTTGTCGCTTCTGCGCTGCAACAACTTCTGTTGCTGCTGCAAGAGTTGTTCTCTGGTGGCTGCTACCATGCCGGTGCCGGTGCCAGTGCCGGTGCCGATACCGGAACTTCCGCTCGAGCCCCCGCTCCCTGCGACACTGTAAGGATCCTCGTCTGGGATGGGGATCCTTGGCCGGTTCCTGATGTCCACCACTCGTTTCACTGAAACACAGAAAGCAGTAAGCATTTAGGGTTCTACAGTCAGGACTCTGCAGTCATCAGTCAGCAGTTGGCATCGCTGCTTACTCAACTGGATATCATTTTTGTTGCAGGTTATCTTTGATTGATGGTTGATGACCGAATAGGAAGTAAGAATGCAAAAAGTTCCACACTAAAACTATTAATAAATGACCATTTTGCAATTACAAGTTAAAATAGCCTTTAACCGCGACCCACGCCTCAAAACAAGAACAAAAAGCGTGCGAATTTATTTATTTTTGTCGTAATTATAATTAATCTTATTATTGTTAATTTCATCCTTGTGACTGCAAACGCACGTAATTTGTATACTTTAAAAATATACAATAATTTACTTTTGATAGTTGCAATTTAAAACAGTTACTTGGCTCGATTTTGAGATCGGCGCAGCGCTGCGCAGCGCTGCGCAGTCAACGCGTGCCATTGCTGCTGGCGTTAATTGGCGTTGCCTTGTATGCCCTTCGGCTGGCCTAAAGGCGCTGGCCTCTATCCGAAAACGAAATCATCGTCAATTGCAGAACTGAACAATGTGCACCATGGACATTATTTATTTACGTGGGAATTAATTGTTTATCACGGACAAAAGTCACAAGACAAGAGGCGAACTAAGGTAAGTTATCTTCAAATGCCTTTATAGGTGTGGGGCCATTTTATGTGGGACATTGTTGAAGGAATCAATTGCCCATTCAATTTTCCTTGGAAAGAGTGGAACAAAAATGTAGATAGTGAGTACTAATCAATCAATTTGAGACGTTTGGAATCTAGATCACGATTGGAATCATTCAATCGTCATTAAAACTATTCTCTGCGTGGTTATTTCACGACGCGTCTCGACGTTAACGATTGCGTAAACCAACCTGTAAAGAGATGATGTAAGTAATGATGACCAAACAATTCACCAAATTTGCATTTCCTGCTAAAGCATACACCCTGCAGCCAAACGATGGTCATACCCATGGATGGTTTTATATTGTAATAATACAGCAATGCAATCAGCAGATGACGAACGCCGAACCCCAAACGTTCGACAGACCACTCTAGCCTACACCATGTGAACGCAGTTTTTGATTTCTTTCTCAAGCAATTAGCTTTTACTATGTGCTGACGCCCCGTGCAGCGCGGTATGTGATCATCCCAGCTATTTATGTTACTTATAAAGGCACATGCTGAGTCCCACGCTCCTCACAGATCGTAAATAGCAACTGATCGAATGTTTTACCAATGATATGTGAGTTCTGATTGGTGTTGATATCTACTGGAGGTACTTTAGCGATATATTATTGTAGGTAGCAGTGACGGTGTTTCTTATTTGCCAAAGTAACTTTCCTAAGAATGTTACACATTTTTGCAGTCACAGATGTGGCAACGCGAGATAGTCAGGAAAAAAAATACGCATGCTTATTGCGTTCCCCACACACTTGGCCTAAAGGCCATGCGTGCCACTCCTTGCACATTTGGGGCTAATCCTTGGCGTCCCCAAACAAATTCCAATGGCGTCTGATGGACGTTGGTCGTCCTTACCTGGAGGCAAACGTGACTTGAGCATGTCCATGGCGACAACGTTGATGACGAGCACCCAGATGGGGCAGTCCAACATCTCGGATTCGCTCTTGACGAACGCGACGGCGCTCAGACATTGGCACTCCAGGCGTCGTCGGTCAGGGTACGCCCGTCGCAGTTCCCGCTGCACGTTCTGTTGGAACTTCCTCATGTCGAACAGCTGCAACGAGACGGTGGCTAATTAGGTTGCTGGTCCTTAACTTTCAATGTCCGTTAATTCAATCTGACTTTTATGTCACTCGTTGGGCAAAAGCGTTGAAAACTGCGCGCCATTCAAGCGGAAATTGAGGGGAAAAAATGGCCCACTTTGACACATTTGCAGCGTCCGCAGTTGTATACGTGCTTGTACGTCGACTAGAAAACAGCTCGTTACAAACTGATCCAAAAGAAATGCATTTTTGTACCTTCACAAAAAGGAAACTTTCTATAGAGATGCTAAGGTTCCAGACACCTGCTAGTAATCAATGCTTACAATGTCAACGTATACCCCATTCAAACGGGGAGAGGGGGGGGGCGAAGTATTCTAGGCAGGCACTTACTTTGACGGGCTTCTCCATTTCCAGAGCGCAATTTGGCAGCTTTAGAATCTCATTCCCGATGCTCGATTCTTCTCCAGAGCTCGTGCTTTTCACGTAGACGTTGCATTTGGAAACTCGTTTCACCAAAATGTTGCCCTGGTCGTCCATTTTCACCTTGACGCCCTAAAAATCAACCACATAGCAAGCATTGTAAGTGGCGCCATTCCTCGCGCAATCTTGCACGCCATTTGCATACCATTGTCATCGGCATTCCGATCACTCTTGATTAACTTCGATTAAATGTATATTGCAAAAAAATTAGAATGCATTGCATTTAACTAATGCAGAGTTCAATTAGGGTATATCTAATTGACGCAACAACCTTGGTAGTGCATTTTTGTTGCTCCTGACACGCTCCTGACATGCTTTGTCAACTGGGATCGGGGATGCTACTGTCTAACAGCACATTGTTGCTACGAGAAGCTCTGCTTACTGAGTGCAGGATGATGTTTGTCTGACAGTGATCTACGTTCTGGATAATGTCTTCTCTAAAACGACCGCCGTTGGTTCTTACCCTGTGACCCATGCTTGCATTTTGCCTCGGCTGGCACTGCTCCTTTTGCTACTACTTGCACTTGCACTTGTACTATCATTACGCTCACTGTTCACAATCTACTTAATTTTATTCACTAATTCGCTAATCAAGGGTAACAACATCACTTACGTGGCCTATGTGTCGCTTCAGTTCTTCCGTTTTGGCGTCGCGCATTGGGTTGTCAAAACCGCACAAGCCGATTCTGAAACATAACTTTTTTTTTCAATGCGCATGTAACATTTTTGATTTATACCTACATCATTTGGATTAAATTTTGGGCAGCTCTTTAAAATATGTTCGCTGTTATGGCTGTAATTTTGGTAGGTGTTAGGTATAAGAATATATTAACGACAATCTGACTAGCATAAAGATCATTAAATATGTATGCAAGTAAATCATAATGCGCGATGCTGTTAGCCTTGACCAGACTAGTTGAAAGGGAATTTTGCCAAGATAACGGTACAGGCATAATAATCATTTGTAAGATTGTCGCAAGTTGTCACGACAGAAACTCTGACTAGTTGATTAGCTGAAGCTTTCCTTCAATTTTCTGAAATTTTTTTGGTTTGTTTAAGAAAAGCGACCGTAGAACAAAGAACTATTTTCTCGATGGCATTCGAGAAAAAAGTCCAAAGATGTTATGATATAAAAAGGCCAGCCCGATAAGTCGCACTTGTCCGTTGTAAGATGTGGAGTGCCTGCCAAATGTGTACCGAGAGTGCCCACGTTAATGTACCCACTAATGTGCTACCGATGGTATCCACTCAACCCACGAGGTGAAAATGCCCATCGACTCCATCACTGCCCACTGGGTAACTCCAATTAAACCCGTGACACAATTGGCACTTATCATGCATATCATTTTATTTGCTTTTAATAAATATAATAATTACAAGTCGCTATTTTCAATGCGCTAGCAAGCAAAGCTATCGTTTTCAGGGCGAGAAATTAAAATAACGGGATTAGATTCTTGTATCATAGACTTTTAAACCTCAACGAACCAAAAAAATACAGGCGGTGGAGAAAGATGGGGGTGCTCATTATATTTTTCTGGGACGTATCCTGTGTGAATTCTAGACCTTTACAATGTTGATCTTTCCTAAACTTCCTCACTAAAATAATGCGCTACTAATGGCGTCCAATGGTGGGATCTATCGGAAAATCTTATCCGCTGAACTTTTAAGGTATCTGCAACTATGGGTGCTCAGACTCAAAACTTTTCAAATATCTTAGCTGCAACTGGTGCCCAAAGTGGGGCATTATACAAGTGTTTTCTTTATAAGGGTGTGGAGGATGTGGTCGAAATGCTGACTTAGGTATCCCCTCCCCCCGGCCTCCCCGGCAATCGTATTTGAGCACAGTATCGCCACCCCTTCGCCGGCAAGCCACTTCAGCGATATGACACACACCGGAGCTGTACAGATTAAAATTGACCCATCACATAAAAATTTGTGTAATTATACGGATCTAGTCCGTCGCTGCTGCAATTTGATCATACTAGCGGTACTAGGTCGTACCAGTCGGCTTCGTTGGATTACGAGAGTAAAAGTTTTTGTGCTGTTTTTTTGCTCAAATAGCAGCGTAGAAAAATCAGTTTACTTTTAACTTAGCAATCCTATCTTGAAAAGACTTACCGGAAACCATCAAACCCATCGTCACTTCCGTTCACTGTCAAAACTGGAGCACGGGCGTAAGCTTTGGCCACTCTTCTGTTCCGTTCCAAAACGATCACTTTTGCCCAAATTTCGTCGTCGATTTGAGTCCACTTGTCCAGCACTTCTTGAATGTGATCCTGAAACGAAACAAGCATCTCGTTAAACCAAAAAAAAAACTGCTGCATGGCTCGCAACTTTAACAGTTTGTGTCAAAACGTGTTAAAACAACACGGTCAAAGCATTCCCTGTTTTTGCTTTGGATCACAGGACAATTGATTTGCAAGTAGGGGGAAATGTGTCGATCTTTTAACAAGAAACGTCGTGGGTCTGGTTGCGCTGTCGCGGGGCGGGGCGGGGCGGCAGTGGCAGTGGCATGCGGTGGGTATGCTACTGGGGGAAGCATCGGCAGTAAGTTTTGAAACCACCCACTTTGTGCCCGAAGCGCGCATATAAACATTACATTTCAATTTTCAAGCTATTCCTTCAATACTGGTGCCAACAAGCGCCATCAGGCGCCTTTGCACCGAAGGTGCATATTATTAACTTTTGAAACGACACACCTTGCGACCAAAGGGGGCACTTGATTACAATTAAAAAATGAGGAAATTTGTTCAAAACGTTCCCAAAATCAATAAAATCGCAACAACATAACCACTCACCGGGTTCAAAGTGTGTGCTTTCAAACTTACTAAATAAATAGGCGACCAACGGCGCTAGTTTGGTAAGGAAGCAGTGCTTCCCTTGCGTCCATGGACTGCACGCCACTGCGTTGCGGAGTGAGGGAGGGGGAGGGGGATAATCTGTCACTCACGAACGCTGCACACATCATCACGAAATGGAGAACTTGGTAAGGGCAAAATCGTTCTGTTCTGTCATGGTATCAGTTCGCTAAATTGTCCAAGGGCTTTTCACGGAATGCCCCGAGTGAGTTAGGTCTTGTATCTTATTATGGATTATAATAATAGTAAAAGCATGAAAAGATTTATGAAATACTACATTACTTCCACTACTACTTTAATACCTTTGCTATAATACCAAGTAAATATAACCATAATGATAATAATTTCAAATTCACCGAGGCAATGTAAATTCTTAGAGGTACTAATATGACGTAAACTAACTTCCTTGTGGTGTATACCTTTTATTCACCCCTGATGAGTTAGCGAAGTAATGAAACGTTTAATTTGTTCAATTACTATAATCTAATTACCCTATATATTAACGAAAGCGAGATATATTGTTGTTTTATTTTAATTTTTGTTGCGTATCCCAGAATATTTAACTTTCTATCGTTCTGTTTATATCCGGACTATCTACTTCCTGAGTGTTTGGACGCTTGTTGCCCATGTTACATAACCCAAACAGCGATTTTTGCTGAAAAGTGATGTTCAGCAAAAGGACAAGCGCCTGTGGTCGAGTTTCGATCAGTCAACAATGGCCAAATGTGTCACCAGGCGGGGTAACAAGGTGCCAAGAATTTGCTACTGGGTGATGAGTTTTTGACAACATAACTAATGGAACTGGAGATGACTTTCAGCAAAGTGCGATTGACAAAGTGCTAAAGACAAAGGGCGATTAGAAAAATGGCGATGAGTACTACCATTAGCTACCAGATACCGAGTCACAGAACGCTTTCCGCTTTTGTACTACCTCGTCAGCGCACCCAGAAAACGTGTGTACACAATCACAGGTTATGGCCCGTTGACGGGGGGGGGGGGGGGGG
>LVVV01431685.1:0-10211 GCA_001676325.1 Amphinemura sulcicollis
ACAGAGCAAAACCGTTTTCACTTACACCATCATCTACCGGCTCTGAACCCCTTCGTCTTAAATGAACTGAGTTATAATGTGTGCTATTGTTCTTAGTTCTGGTTGATCGGTGCGCTGGGTGCTAGAAATTATCTGACACTATATGTCAATAAACAAAATGATGGACCATTACAAAAATTTGTTCTTGCTCTTTGGGATGAGTGCCATTCTTTGTCCATAAACCACATTATAGCTGTTAAAATTGTTTGAGAGGAGGTGCAGAAAAAAGTGCCTATGCAACATACATGAAATATATTGAATATTTATGGAATATTTATGAATGAAATATTGAATGAAGTCATGGAAGAAAGCTGGTGAAATTGTGCAACAACATTTTGGAAACATGTATTTGAACCAACTATCGGAAATCTATGTCATGAAATTCTGGTTTGCCAGCGTTCACAGTACGTGTTTGGTTGTCGGAGCTATTTTTTATATGAAATGCGGCAAACTGACAACCATTTGTTTTAAGTAAAGAAAAGGGAACTAAACACAACATATTCCCAGTCAAAATTTCTATTAATAGTGATGACAGGAAGAAGATAGAACTGGAGGAGCGCGACTTACCTGAAACATTGAAAAATCCATGCTGCATCGAAGAATTGCACTTGCTAAAGTTTCGGCTGCTGCCTTTTGAAATAGTATGGAGATGATTCACTGCGGTTGTGTTGCATATGGCGAAAGAGAGTAGTATTCTTTAGGGAAGCTGGTTGCTGAAAGTGTCTGTTATTGGAGAGGGGAGGTCGGAGTGGCGAAAAGCAAAAGGAGGGGATTCAGCGTTTGTTACGCTTTGATAGGGAATCGTGATTTTGCTTTCCATTGGTGTGCAGAGTTTTGAAGGATTGCATCCTATGTGGATTCAGTATAAATTAGGCAGCTACTTGCTGACAGCTGTATAGCCTTTTGACTTAACAATGGCAGGAGATTCCCCTAAAAATGTTCATGGGTCAGAATGGTCCAGGGTTCAAACCCATACATTGGCCGACATGTATAAGTTTGAATTTTCTAGAAATAATAAAACACAACAGTGGTATCCAGCTTAGAAATTTCCAAAGTTCTTTTCAAATTATCGAATACTTTCTTTGGTCTCCGACTGCGAATACAAGCAGAGAGACAACGGAAAACATGTAGGTACCTACTGAGCTTTTAGCCCCAAGTGTGAGTTTAATTGAAGACTGGTTTGGTTATGCTAGGAGCCCAAGAATTCAAAAAAGTTCTAGTACGATTTATTTTAAGTCTTTGAGTATGTAGGATGGATTATGGTACAAACTGAAAAGTTATATTCTATGTGACAAAAATATTGAAAAAGTATCTTGTTCACACTTGATGCACGGCTGGAACGTTGCACATATAGAATAGAATCAGAACAAGTGAATGGTTTTTTTCTACCTAGTACCAAACACACTGATGCATTTGTTTCAATCACTGAATAGGCAGATGCAATTTATTTCCTAGATGTGTATACAAACTTTACATGTATTACGCAAAACAATGAAAAACTGCATAGGCAAGCAACAGGCGTGAATACAAACCACATAATTATGCACAGACGGGATTATTAATTCACTTACAGAAGGCACACTAATCTAACACTGGCGTAGAAACAGAGGGAAATAACATAGCAGCTCGGCCATCAATGATAACTCACAAGAAAGTGTTTTCTGTTAACATGCTCTTGCAGTTTAAAAATGTCTTCAAATTTACTGAATGATGCATAAATTTTTTTATCGATTCTAAATTATATGGACACTCCACTCTAGGTATTTAAATCATTGCCTGCAATGTTAAAATTTAATCAGCATCTAGGAGAGAGTACCTACTCATGTTAAATTTATTCCTATGATTTTTGTGGATGCCTTTTATCATGCGTCGCTAACTTATGCATGCCCTTTCCTCCCTGCCATATTGCTGTTCTACTGTAAATTGAAAAAAATATATTGCTCTCTCCAGGCCATACCTATTAGTTTCGTCTGTGATCTACGACTCTGAATGCTAGAAATTCTCTTTTTAAAATCTAACTGTAACTAGGAATTAAATAGATTGTATCTATACGACAATTATATTTCAATCGATCTCTGTCTTGACTATCAAGCTATTCTACTGGCCAGTGTACAGAAGGTATATAAAGCTGCATTTATATGCGTGGTTTTACATTTGTACTTAATGGGACTTATTTCCCTTGTCACTTATAAGATATAATTACTATTGATGGTTTAATTCTCTAAATTATTAAAAGAAGTAGAAACATCAAGATCTATTTTAAATAGTAGTTCGCTCTGATCTAGCACCTAAATAATATACACTTTCAGTTGCGTAGAAATTTGATACAGTACCATGCTACTTTTAACACTCAATGGCTCACAACAATATGCCAGTACAATTAATAAAAATGTGTACTTTTAATGAAAACAAATTGGTTACAATGATTTCCAAATGATGGTGATTGATTACATGATTAAAATGCTTATTATTGGTAAACTACCATTTGAAACAATTTTATGCCAGAATTACAGAGATTATTCCAACACTATGTTTTGTTGTTCAGAATACAATATAATAGTACTTATTTAAGATAAATTTATGTAGCATGCTTGTAAGTGACTGCATCTAAAATCTGTGGCAACAAAATACTCTGATCGATTGTTTTTTCTCTGCTATCTTCCTCCTTGAGGACTGCCTTTGGGTGTGTCCCATGGCTCGTGTGCTGCTCGTGCTTGTTGGAATGCAGGATGGGTAGGTGCACGTTTGCCCTGGAACCGTGTGTGCTAGTTTGTGGGCCTGTCGACTGCATAGGTGTTGATTCATTCCTCGAAGATTCTGACTCCACTCTCACCGACTCCTTTGTCTTGTCATCCGCATTCCCCACGTTCTCCTCACTTTGGTTGGGTTGACACGCCAGTGGGCTTGACACAAAGTGCTTAACGGTCAAACCATTGCGGACCAATCCCGGTCTAGCTGAATTTTCAACTACTGGTTTCCTTTGCATAGGGAAATCAAGCTTTTCTGTGGAAGGCATTTTCCTGATCATTTTTACTTCAGATCTAATTGTTTGCTGACTTGGAATTATACCTTGAGAAAACTGTTTGGTAATTTTCCTTCCGGTTGTTTCTTCCCCTCTGGGCGGATTAGTTTCATCGAAACGCATCACCTGCCGAGGAGGCTCTTTCCGTTCATTCTCTCTCTGTCCAGCTTGCACATTTTGCTGGCCTGGCATGGCACTTGATTCTGCCCTTGGTCCAGATTGCGTAATTGGACTTGCATTCATCTGGTTTGGTCTCTCGGAGCTTCGAGATGAATTATTTCCTTCAGGTTGTTTTTGTGAAGCCTCTCCACTCAGTAGTTTGGGGCCCACCAAATCTTCTCTTAGATCCTTACCAGATATTTGATGGTTAAATTTGTTTGTGGGGTGAGTATTCTGAATAGTTGGTCTGTTAGCTGGCTTTGTTTGAAATTCCCTGTTGATATTTTGAGGCTCAACTTTCCGCAACTGCATTTCTTGTACTAGTTTGAAATTTAAGTGCTGTGGGTTATTTTGCATTGCTGCTTGGTCCACCCTTGGTTTATCTGGAGTAGTGTAGGTAATGTTTCTTGCATCAGGGGTCCTTTCTTTACTGTTTCCAGGCAAGATGTTTGCGGTTAATTGGGTTCTGTTTTGCTGTACTTGTTTCAATTCAGAAATGATCGGTGTTGGTTCAAAGCTTGTGCTCGGGTTGCCGCAGTTCTGGTGGCTTTTTGCCGTCTTGACTACTATGTTCTGATCCTGTCTCAAGTGTGACTGGACATGGCTTTTTCCACTGAGCTCCAAACCACTATTTAAATGACTCTCAGATTTTGTTTTGACTGTTGTTTTTTCCACGCTATGAAAATCTTCCTCATTCGCAATTGGTTTGGTTTTGCTTGGACTGGAAATTGCTTCAGGATTCATTCTTCCAGTCAATTTCGAAGGGTCAACTGCACTTAACTCAGCCTTCATATTATATGAATTTGCTGTTAAATCAGTAGACGCTAGATTTCCAACTTTGCTCGTTGAAATAATGGCAGGCGTCGAGTTAACGACACCTGAAATTATTTTCACTTCTTCACGAGATCTTCTTCTCTTTTCCTCCTAAGCATAATGAAAGGAATTGTAAGTTAGCGCTCTTGTTTCGAACGAGAAATACTAAAATGATTGTCGGCTATTTTTACTTCGGCAGAGTAAGTTATGTGAAACTACTTGATACTTAATTGCATAGAATATTTGGATGTAGGTCAGTCTCACCTTGTGAAGCTGTGTTCTGTGCTCGACTCAATTAACAAGCAACGTGTGTTACTCTTTATGATAAATTTAGTGCTGCAGTGCTGTGTAGAATATGTTAGGATTTCCTACCAGGAATGTCGCCAGCTAACGTTAGTAATTACTGCTTGTGATTATCGGGAACTAGAGTGGGCGGCTCACATTGCAATTACATATTGAGATACAGATAGGTTTGTGTTTATAACTAAAGATTTATTAGTAAATTCATTATTTTATGATGTATGCAGTATAAATTATGACACAGAAAAATTGGTATGAACGAATGACTGGTTGGATTGCTTGGATGCTTAAAAATATTTTGTAGTTTTGTTTTCTGCTGGTTCCAGACTATTAAACTTTTTTCAATGAAAAAAATACACAAGATAATCTTGCCATGGTTACATAATATTTTCCTTACTTATTGGTAGCACATTTTAATATAAAGGAATAAATAATTACCCTATTAAATTGAAAAATATTTAAATTACGAAAGCAGCCAGCATTTGAATTTCATAAACATTGTGTACAGGTATATCAAGGGAATTGCAACCATCCCTTAATACTGTGAAAACATTTTCACTTTTGGTTGCTTTTGGGCTTAAAGTTTTTATACTGCAAGTTTAGACAACTTTAAATTGTAGATACTGATGATGGAAATGGTGTTACCATTAAGTTTTACTAATTCTAATATCTATTTTACATATTGATTCAAGATTCCAAATGATACACATTATAAATCAAAGGTTAGCTGATGCCTGGACTTGTCTTACTGTGCTGGAGTAAACTGAACGGTCGACCACTTTAGCACCAGATAGGTAGGTACTAGGTACCTCCCTATGTCAGGCAATCTATCTGAGCCCTCATCGTTTGATCACCAGTGTATCAAATATCAAATATCAAATATCAAATGAACACCAGACCCTTGCAAACAAATGCACGTGGACATTTGCTTCATCTCTGGTATTATTTTTTCATACTATCGCAATATAATATACCTATTTCGATAATGACAATATTAACCTATATTCGTTATATTTGCTAACACGTTTGAAAGAGATTAATAAAAATCATTGGCTGCCAATCAGTAAAGTAGACAGATTAGTTTCAATTAATCAATTTAGCAAAATCATTTGACCGTAGGCGTACCTGCTATATGTACAGACCATTAGTACAGAAAGTGTTTCATGCCAATCGATAGTCTTATCAAATGCTAACCCATTTTTTGATTCCAACTGATCTAGGTGAGTACAAGAAACAACCAGTTTTTAGTTAGGTAAATGCACTGAAGTTACTGAAGCATTATGACGTATTGTTAGGGGAAAGATATTTGGGACACTTTAATACTTGACACACTTTCTGGCAATAGAATTAGACTTGTCTAAGCCACATTACGTACCACATTATATATATATATATATCGACCTAATATTTTAAAAAATTATCGAAACGAAACGCACAACTAGAACATTTATATAATAAAGACAGTAATAAATATTTATGGAAAGTGTATCGGCTTTCCAAAAGTAATGTACCTATGTTACAAATTACACTTATCAGTTCTTTTGCAATAGCGAATTGATTTGTTTTATCTTCCTTGTATTGTGAATGGGTGAGGTCGGACAGGGCGGGAGTGCCGAGGCAATCCCAGCCCAAAACACAATAATGCAGATAGAGGAACGATATCATCGACCTTCCACGTCCTCGACGAGCGAGCGTCATCAGTTTCCACGGTCAGTGGGCCAACTAACTCTCTTCTTGGGGATTCGCGTCTGAAGACATATGTGGCACTGGGCTCTGTATACAGAATGAGTCCAGTAAATATCTAGCTATTTGTTATATTATGATTTTGCACAAGAATAATATGTTTCTATTAAATCAAACATCTATTCCCAAATTCAACCCCAATGAAATTCCAGAAATATTTCAAGGAAAATCAGCTGCATTTTATTCCGTTTGCTCTCCTAACGAACCAATGCAACGTTTGCAGACAACTCAGTGATGATGTACCTACCTACATCTTATTCTTTTGGCAGCATTCTTATCGTTTTTACTCAGTCATGGTTTATTTTAAATTTATTTAAGTGTCATAGATCAGTGGTGTAATTACTCTAGACATGCAAGCTATTTTTACTGAAGCATTTTAGTTTTGCCAATTATGTAGAACATTCAACTAGTGATTGAGTTTTGTGCAATAGCTATTTTATACAAATGCTTAATTTGAGTTTACCAAGAAAGTGGGAAGTGTTGTTATTACATGCAAATCTAAGTAGGTACACAAACATTTAGGACAGAGGTTTGGGACAGATTTTCCACACATCAGTGACCCTCCCCAACAAAGAAGGGATTTTTTGTCCCACCGTGCATGCATTTTGTTAGAGACAGGGTAGGTAGACTTTTAAAATGAAGTTTACTATTTTGATTCAGTCAATCGCAATTTTACTCAGAGCATACAGAAAAAAAGAGCAAATAAACACTCCAGTTCTTTCAAAAATTGCATTTGGCCGGAAGTCTAGTAGAATTTTAGGCTGACAACATATTTGGCATCACGCATCTTTTGATCGCCGAATTTGTTGCTTGAAACAGACATTAGTGTAAGTTATACCTTAAATTATAGTATAGTTATTACCCAATTAAAAATTTTGTGTCTATCTTACGAATAGCTTATCTCAGCCTATTATGGCTTTGGGTACGTGTAGGCATATCCAAAGATTATAGCAGACTACCATTTAGGGTTTCATGATGCTTTTAGTTAGATTCAACTATTCTAGCCCCTAATGCATTGAAGTCTGACTTTTTAATGAAATGAAATATGGATCGGATGTGTTTTATCTTACGTGACTTTCTGATGCGCCCCCTTCAGAGCTGACGCTTCCTCCACTCACTTGCTTCAGGTAGCTCTTGTCGTCGAAGATCTTCACTTCTCCTCCTCCAGGCTTATGATTCACGTTGGCCAATGAGCCAATCTTACTTTGGGCCACTATCTCTATTTTCTGCGTCTCTATCTGAAAATTCCAATCTTATTTTAAAATTGAATACATCGACATCAAGAATATTGCTTTCGGTCATACGCATTCGGAAAATAGAAATTTTGGAATGGTGATGAAAAAACTGAAAATTTTGAACTGAATTTTTTAGTACTTGACAAATTCTAAATTATGAGCCAGTTAATTTCTTTTACAAATATTACAAAATAGTGTAGCTGTAGCATATTGCTTGAACCTTAACACTGTATTGGCAATAATTCACATTTTAGGCACAGGAGAGATTATTGAGATACCAGCTACGTTAATACTTGCTGCAGCAGGAGAAATTTATGTTGAATGTGCCTTGTGCCTTGTGCCTTCTACTAAAACTAAGTTAGTATTCATATAAAGTTGTACTACTTTTAACTATCTTTCTAATTCAGGCCAATAAGGTACATTAAATGTTAAGGCCTTTTACAAAGACACATGATTCTGAAAAGGTCAACGCTGTTGTCGCTTGAGCTGTAGGTGCAACGGAAATCATCGGTGCTTCCTAAAAGTTGCACCTGTTTTTAGCAGAAGTGGGGTTGATTGATGAAAGCCATGTCCAAACAAAGAATCAAACAGTTTGCCCAACTGAACTCATTTCATCTCCGGTAACCGCGACCACACCAACGCCAATTCGCAATTGGGGAACTTGAGGTCGGCGTGAAGGAACCAGATATATTAACAGTTTTAAGAGATATGAAGCAGTAGGCACACAATGTTAGGTATTTAATCATTCTAACTTAGCATTCCGATCCCCATGCATCTAAACTGGCAGTTATTTTGCATAAAACTATTTTTAAATGCATGTTAAATTATTAATAAAATGAGTGCATAAAAATGAAATGCATAGAAACTGCAGTTTGCAAGAACCTACCTTTCAGACTGTATACTCTCCCCAATTTCTTTGAAAAGATTACCTACTACCTACTAACGTACCGACCATATTATGCTAGTTAAAAACGATGCCAATTGCTGTCTGGCATATATGTAGTTATAGCGCTGAATTTGTTTTATTGAACATTTACAGAGGTGTCTCAACATTCATTGATGAATATGCTTTTTTATGAATATTTCTCTGTGTTTGCAATCAAAAAAACATTGACAATCAATTCTAGATATTTACAATTAGAAATTACATTAATAAGGATTCTATGACAGGATACAGACAAAGGAGTTACTGATTAGCATATCTGTAAATTTGATGTAAGTATTAACAATAGTTGCACTTTTTGATGTATTACTGCGATTTGAATTAGATGGCATCCTGACTTTTACGATTTTGAATGGGGTTATATTTTAATTACAACTATTATTGCAATATCGAAGAGTTCTTTCCTAGCAGATAAGATTGGAGCTATAACATTTAGGAGTCCGTTTTGTGATGGTGCGGACAATAGAAACCTACGTTCATAGGTAAAAAAGCATCATCAGTTACTTCCTAGGTAAGTACCTACTTCTTGGTATTTTTCAAATATCGGCACCGACCAATGAGGTAATGCTATATACTTTACTACACAACTTTTGTTAGCTTAGTTAGATATACAATTAATGATTAACAGATGAAACTAATGCCTTGGTTTTATCATTGAGTGACGAATATATCATGATCACAGATATCATGATGAAAACCGAGTTCCTACAGGAATGGCCCTGTCTGTTAGAATGGACCAAAAATCCATGAAATTGCCAAGTTTTAAATACATGTTTTCCATAGATTTTAAGTGCTTGGCTATGCCAAAAAACTTTTTCAATGTTGGAAATGGTTTGATTACTGTTAATAATTATCTTTAAAAAATTGGAACAATTGATTAAGGCATACCTACTCATTTTCAAAGGATTATCATTATAATTGTTAAGATATAAATCGTTGGACTGCAGGTAAACCGCACCCTTCCCCCCTTCCTGTCCCTCAAAAAAAACACCATTTTGTAGCACAATTTTGTAAACCTTTTGTACATAATTTTGCCTATGGGTTACGAAGAGGTGGCATATACTATTTATAAATATTTTACTATAGATAGGAACATTATAACATCCTCAACATGTGACGATTTAGGGGAATGCCAAATTTGGTTTGTTCAAACCGTGGAAGTTTCAATTCTATTTTGTTGACCACTGAGTACGTAGTGATTGGGTAGTGCTTCAATTCAAATCCATATTGTGCCTCGTAACTTGTACCCACAACTTTCACTTTACGGTTTTGTCAAGAAAATACTTACGCCGTTTGCATTCCTGTCCTGATGGGAACTGGATGTTGTCTAAACAAGAATTGTATTGATCACAAAGGAGAACAACTCAGTCACAATCAGTAAGCTATTTTCGACCGCTAGAATTCAATTTGCAAATCAAGTAAATCAAGTAAATCAAGCTGCTGGCAAACATACAAATCGACACAATGGTAACAACCAGGGACTTAAACCTAGACAAAAATTACAAACTCAAGATTATTTTTATAAGTCGAAATGATTGACTTAGGTTTGTTTAATACATTTAATACTTCTCATATAGGGGAAGGTCGGCCAATGTCGGCATGCGGGGCAAGATCGGCAGGGTCTGCATTATTTCAGCGACGACTTTATTTTAGATGCCGTTTTTAATGCTAACACCAAGAGGGAAGGTAGCCGTGTTCACTCAACGATTAGAGATTTTTAAGGCATTCATGCATTTTCAGCTTTCCTGATGTAATATTTTCACATTCTAATATTTGCCGAAACATACACATACATGATAATTCAGGTAGGTTTGAAACTTGCTGCTGATTTGTCATCGTTTACTTCTAAAGTGGCAGTGAAACATCCCAGAAAATTACAAACTCAAGGAAACGAACCATTTAATGAAATATTTGCGGTTTGGGGGCGAGATGGGGGCAAGGTGGGGGCAAGGTGGGG
>LVVV01431686.1:0-10216 GCA_001676325.1 Amphinemura sulcicollis
CAGTAAGTGAAATTGAAGATTTCGCTTCGCTCGCTTCGCTCGCTACGCTCATCAAAAATGCCCACAATGAAAACGCGCTGTTTTTGACAATTTCTAGTTTCAATTCTTGGACACTGATAGTTTTATCTGACAACATGACTCGCGGCACATGCACGTACGACAAAGGTTTTCTCATTTTCGTGTCCCATGGTTTTCCGAGCAGAAAATGCAACTGTCACTCGAGTTAGGAGTTTGCTGCAGTCGGTCTTCTTCATTAATAATTCGCGAGCTGTCAACTTTTATATCTCTCTTTCTGAAGAGACTCAAACATGTAGCAAGTTTCTATATCGTTATTCTGTCGGCGAATTGAAATGCACATATAAAAGGCAAAAAACGTTTCGTCGAATATTGAAATGGCTCTAAGGGATGTGCAACCATAATAGGACTGACTGAGGACAAAATATCTTTCTTGACTTTAAGTTGTGTAATGAATGCCTAGGTATATGTTTACATATGGAAGCCTGATGCAACGTAATACAAACATCTGCACACTTATTGAGACTTGACTTCATAACCTATCACATTGATTGATGTAACCATTTTCGAAGCTATTTAAAGATATTTTAGATTTATGCAGGGATATGCAGACAAATATGTTCACGATTTGTTAATCTGTATACCGAACCAATGTATTCACAAAGGAATTCACATTTCGAACGGATGCACGTTTAACAAAAATTGGATCCAAGCCTCGTAGTGAAAACCTCGACACGATATCTGGCACGGAGCACACGCACATTGATAGCACATTTCCCTGTGCGTTTCCCGATCCGCACAGAAGCCTGGTTCCCAAATTGAATGCGATCGCCTCGCCTCGCCTCGGGTTTCCTACATACAGCCTGTGGCTGGTTGCAACTCAGATGCCACTGAGCGTTTGAACCAACAGGGAATACACTTCGCTCACCTTCTCGCCAAATTGGAAATGTCGTGAAAACAGCTTTCATTTTTCACGCGCAAACACGTTGCGTACGTGTGTTTGGTATGTTCAAAGCTAAAGCTTTTATTCGGTCGCATTTCCTCAATTCATCGGAGAGTCGACACCATGAGTTTTTACTTGCGATGCACTCTCTTTAAAAATCGAACCTTTCATTTCTTGAGCAAGGATAAGGGTTGTACGCTGCCAAAGTCCAGGCGCTTATCTTAAATCTCAATCTTAAACTTATAACGGTCGAAATTCTAATTAAAATTTCGCCAAAAGATAGCGCTCGTAGATTGCCATGGAGGTGCCGAGTCGGTGCGTAGGCACTCTGTCTAAATTACTGTCAGCTCACTTTGCCGCTCGAATACTCCAGTCGCATCAAGCAGAATCCACCTTAAAAGATGAACAAAACTTTAACAACAAAAGCCGCACTGATAAGCATCTTAATTGCTGGCAAGATGATGCTCCCTCGAGGCATTATAGAGATTCTGAAATGTGATAGAAATCCACATTTCCCTGGCTCATAATGTTCGCTTTCTGACATGCGGGAAATTATTTGATGTTGAATTTTAAACCTCTCTTTCTTCTCTTCGTTGGCAGTTTATTATATGCAGTATAGTATATAATTCGAAGTACTTACCATGTACCTGAATTTTTCATCCCACTCCCGCGCATGGAATGCACTGTGTACATGCCCACAGCTCAACACGGCCAGGCGAGGCGATTGAATTTGCATACTTGACAGGCTCACCGCAGGAGAAGGTTTATTAGTTTTCGATCGTCGTACGTAGAGAGACTGCTACCCTTATAACAACTCCATGCAAACTAATATACAGCAATTTTAAAATGCGATTGCAGTCGTAAGTCAGTGCTGACACACTCGATATTTTTAGAATAGCACTGGGCAATGGCATGAAAATGATTCGTTCGAATCGAAATGTATGATTTAGCCTCCTTGGCTTAGACGGAGCGGAAGCGAATTTCCACTCGGATCGGTCGCCCATACACTCGTGCGTCACGGTGTGATCTGAAAATCCACTCAGTTTTCACCCGGACGAATTTTATTGTGTATCGATTGAATTGGATTAAACTGCAGATGTGATATGGCCTTTGTGCGCCACACGGATATCGCTAAATCTTTTGACAATTGGTCCAATAAATCTAGGATTTGTTGCGCCCCGATGCACAATTGGTAATTATCATTTTTAAAATCGATTTCCTCGCAGCAGTGGAGAGAAAGCTATCATTTTTTTAACGATCACTGTTTTTTTTTGGAGGGGGGGGTGGGTGGCTGGTTTTGATCAAATAAATTGACTTGAAGTTCGTTGGAATGTGCTGAAATTAAATTTCATTCTCAAGAGCTTGAAATTTTAGAGTTATTTGCCCACAATTGGAACAAACGAGTGAAGAGTCGCAGTACACACTTACAAGTCACATTGCACACAATAGAGATGCAAAACTTGTGAAGTATTCTTTTCAAACTGGAAACTCGCCCGGGAGGCAGCGTTAGACTTTTGCTGCATCCTTGAAACGAATGCTGCGCTCAATTCACTAATGAAAACTTTCAAAATGTTGGGGCTCATACATTTCTCTCTAAGCTCTAAGTACGACGGCTAAATCATATGCAAAACTGCTACTTATCTCTTCGATAGCAGCAAAACGCAGGATGAACTTATTTTACCACCAAACGCTTTATAATTAAAATGGCACGAAACCCAGCTCAGCGCAAGGAAGCTGGATGATGGGGGGAAATGAACAGGGGGCTAAACCTTTAGGCTTTTGCGACTGGAGTCTATCCCTACCTTCTGTGCAATATCTGGCAACTTATTTTTGGTTAAAAGCTTCGGCTATCCATCGATTCTAAGTTACTGTCGCTGTCGAATATGGTGTGTTCAAAACCTAAATAGCTCAGATGTAAGGGAACCACCCTCAAAATTTGTTATTCCACGATTCAGGCACTCGCAGGGGCCGGAATTTTGCGTTAAAATTTGCTTAGGTTAGGTCAGGTTATGTTCACTTGAAAGTAAATGCAGATTTCATCGAACTAACATTGGTTATTTTCTGGTCGTAACAGATGCAGCTGCGGCTTGGCGTTCGGCTGGCACTCCGGCCTGGACGGCGCCGAGATTTCGCGCGGCGACGTCGGCGACCAGTGGACGCCGTCTCGACACACGCATGCGACGCCGACCGACGCCTACGGGACTGTCGAGTTCCAGGGCGGGCCGCATCCGAACAAAGCACAGGTACACATTTTGAGGAAGCCTGTTTTGGTGGAGTCGAGGCAGATCAGGAAATTCGAAATGTCAAATGTATAAGACAAGACAATATGCATAGAAATGAGATATTTACTTACATTTTTTTTGGGGTCAGTGAGCATCAACGAAGGTTTTAGTTTCGTCAGGATTCTGATCATGTTGAGTCTGCGCTGCTGGTACATACGAGCCAAAAGTTTCAAATCTGCTCATAGGGATCTCTTTGTAACTTGTTTACGGCCATGAATGGGTTGTAAGGGTTGACACTCTACTCATATTTGCAGCTTTCTGAAAATCCTCTCTTCTTCTCGGGGTTGAATTGAGCATAAATATAGTATCCTTAAAACGTAAAATAGATCTTCCTGCGCTAATGCTCATATGGGTCTTGTTTTACTGAAGTTTACATCTATCCATCAAATGGTTTTCACTATACTGATATTGATATCACAATTTCCCATTACTTACTCCCTTTGAAAGACAAAACACAACATGTCGTTCTTCCAGACGCTGTAGAAACAAGGGAATGTATTTTTCCAAACTAGGTTATTATTTCATTCCAAAAAAGCAAACAAAAGCAAGTATAAAGAGTTAGTGCTTCTGTTTCTTGTGGGTATTGTGCAAGCTGCTGGCCAAACCTCGTTGTTAAATGCAATAGTACTGCCGAGCAGCCGGCAGGCGACAAATATCCTGGGGCCCAAGCGGCAAGCTCCAGGATTACGTGCTCCTCACCGCCTTGGACCGCCTCCCATCCCTGACTTCACAAATCCGCTCCTCCGCACGATAATCGACAGCAGCGCCCTCTCCTCAAGCCAACGTGTCTCTCGCTTCTGCAAAATGCAAACTCTCGCATAGTGCTCACGTTTTATTAGCCCTTTCTTCAATTTCCGCCACGAAGAATTGCGAATTCGTATGCAAACTCAGTTTGAATACATTTTTATGCTTAAAAAGGAGAAGAAAAGGAACCAAAGTTGTCACAATTGTGGACCGAGTTTAACATATATGGAGTTTGCATATATAGTTTTAAAGAGTCATTATCTCTATATACATAAGAGCACATTCAAAGTTGTATGCAACACGTCTTTTAATTGATCTCGTTGATTATTTCTGGATGTTATGGTATCCGCAAATGCGTTTGCTTCTACAAAATAAATGACGTCCCTTGAAAAGATGGATTTATTTTAGTAATGCGCTAGCAGTTTGTTCTTTTCACTGCAGGTGCTTTATTCCATGAGAAGAAAATGATTTCGAAACGATTTTCCGTAGCAATTAACTCACGGCAAGCCAATTGCCATCATTTTGTGAAAAACAAGCCCTGCGCGGAAAACCACTTGAATCCGTGCTGATCAAGCATTTTTTAACTCTAGCACTCAATGCATTAACTAGAATTTGGGAGCCGCTTTTCACTGATGTTATTCAATGGAACCTTAATCGGCTATTTTAAAGAAGCATGTCTGCCGCTATAAAAACATCGATTATACAGAGATCTGGCCAATTTCTCACCATAGACCGGAGAAACTTCTCTATAGCTCTTAGCTCTTAGCAACTTGTTCATATCCTGCACTCGGTTATGAGGCCCCCTGGTCCCTGGATACAAATTATAGGAACATAGGACACAATATATTCTGATTTGAATAACATATTTTGCGGATTGTTTGTACTCATTTGTACACCCCAAGATCACCCTATACGGCAAGACTGCAGGTCAGTGTATTATTCAGGAGGATATCACAGCTGGTGAATGGGCACTGAACAGATCCTCATTTCCACAACCATTTCTCTACGCTAACCGCCCACCACAGGGTCAGCGAAGTGCAAATACTGCCAACATTGCTAAAATAATCTTGCGAAGGGTCAGCAAACACAGTCGGTCGGCTAACATGGCACCCTTGCTCCACTCTGCAGTATGTGCGCTTGGCGTACGACACCCGACTGGACAACATCGTGACGTTGTTCACTCGCGAGTGGAACCTCGAGTTACCCAAGCTGCTCATCACCGTGCAGGGCGGCAAGGCCAACTTCGAACTGCAGCCCAAGTTGAAGAAGGTCCTGCGCAAGGGACTGCTGAAGGCTGCGCGGACGACCGGGGCGTGGATTTTCACCGGCGGGACCAGCACAGGTAAAGTGGATTATCTAGGATTGAGTACTGACCTTTGTAGTCCTCGTTATGATATGTCCTCGTGAAAAGTGCCGTTTTCTTGCTGTTTATGGTAAACCGTTAAAAAAGTTATAACCATTTTCGAAATAGCAGAAACTAAGGCTTAGTTTTGGATTGTTCCTCAATATTATCGGTAAAAAATACTTTTAAAGCTTTTTTAATTTGCTACTTGGGGTGCATTTAATCAGCTAAAAAAACTCAATTGCTTTTGATACATCTATCAGTCTGCAGGGAATAGAAATGTAATTACTGCTAAAAGTTTTCTGGAACGAATGAATTTCTACAGAATCGTAACAATAGTTGGATGAGCGAGCGAAGAGAGCAAAATCCTTTCAATTACACTGCTCCGAAAAGCACCTGTTGTGTGTGTTTTTTTTTTGTGTGCGCCTTTTTTTCTTGTGCTCAGAGTAGCGGCCAAACGAAAGCATTGATCGCGATAAAATTTTCAGAGAACCCTGGAACCTTTCTAACGAAGACACTCGTTTTTGTTGAGAAATATCCATAATTTCCTACATTTGAGTCCTTTAAATGTAAAAATCATTGTTGCAACCCCATTAGTTTCCAGAGCAACGAAAAATATCAACCCATGGAATACAAATTTGCAGCCCCCAAATTCGTTACCGGGTAAAACAGCGTCGAAAGAGGTGATCATTGTTACATCTCGAATCACTCATCCTTTCATCGCGAAAAGGCGATCGTAGCGTTTGCTAGTTACTGTTCATAAGTTATTTTAATAAAGTAATATTTCACATTTCCCAAAATATCCGTTTTTTTCGTTGCTGAACTCTGCAATAAATGCGCCTATCCATCAGAAGCATAGAAGCACTTTGGCAATGCTATTAAACTCAATCGTACATTAATTTCGATTAAAGAAAAGTCTAATGACGTAGACAATCCCTATTGAGCCCAAGGACGGTGTTTTTTGGCCTATAGTTTACCACCCTCACCTTAATGTGGTACATCAAGTTTAAAGACGCAATTTTCGGTTTTGTTGACCTTTCCCCGAGCAATGTTTACTGGGTGTACGAAGGTAACGATCCTCACAAAGTGAAGGTTTAATTTGACAAGCAATAATGGAGACTATGACGATTTCGTTTAATGTCTGCTTGTTTGTCCGTTCCAATGCTTTTTGTGTCAATGTGTTTTGTTTTACACGCCATAGAATGGTTCATCCATTCCAGTCTATCCATTTCGTCTGCTAAATGGTTGAGATCGAAACAAAATATACGGCTGCAAAAGCAAATGTCGCGGAATGAATAATTCGTTGGATGTTTTAAGAAAACATGATGCCCATTAAAAATACAAGGGGAAATTCATAAACTCAGAATGGATATTTTTGAAGCCCATCACCAAATTCGACATTTGTCGCAAACAGACACGACAGTCTAGCAATAATCCACATTTCTATCTGTAAACATATACTGTATTCGCACGTTTACATGCCATGTTCAAATCAATTTTCCCGTGAAATTTCCCTTTGGTTTCGCTTCGCGTGGACTGAAGCACTGTTTGTCCCCTGAGACGCGCGTATCTGCACAACAATTACACCCCCCTCCCCTCCCACCCACCACCGCCCTACCACCCCCAACTTCCCATCGGTTGCACCTCGGGAATTGCTCGCTGAGATGAGGAGCCCACCTTTTTCTGTGTTAACCACACTCCTAACGATGCTTCACTTCATCTCAAGACGTACCTAAGCTAAATTGGCTAATTAAAAATAACAGCTAGGACGGGCTGGTCTATTACATGGGCTGGTGTTTCGTCTCGTAACTCTCAAAGTGCAGCGACAAAAGCAGTTGAAGCATCTAGTTAAGTGCAGCTGCGACGAAACTTGAGACAACGCGATGTGACATTGTTAATATTGCAAGGCAATCAAAGGGAGCCAGGCATTGTACTATTTTGTTTCACCGAGTAACGATATTTTGTCTCTCGTGATTTCTACGTTAGGTTTATTTTATTTTATTTCACATTTCGGTCGCTTCGTCAACCGCGTAATCTGTTCATGCATTTAATTATAATATTGTTTGATCGACGGCGTGTTCTGTATTTCATTATAATAATTAGCCCTAAGCGGATCGGCCACCCAACTGAAAGAGGCTTATGAAATTATCTGCAGGCAGACGAGCTTCGTAATTCGTAATTGCTTCGTGTTGTAGAGTGGCGTCTCCAGTCCCGAATCATTCGGAGTCTTTGATCAGTCTGGGAACGCAGAGTCGACTATCACCACGATGTCTGTATACCTACTACACGGTCTAGAATCTTGATTCCAAAAGTTTTTCTCTACAAAATAAAAACCGGGTGGATTTTTTTTATCGCAAAAGAAATTAAAAAATGGCACGCGTCGTAATAAAATAAGACTGCCGGCGAGCAGAGAAATGCTAATGTAAAAATGTTGTAACTATATCTTACAATATAATTGCAATTTATTAACAAGTCTTGTTAGGTACGCAAGCAAACAGAAAAAGGATCATTAGAAGGTATATTTTAATTTAAGTTTTTGGGAAACAAGAACAGGAAACAATTGGCCTCCCTTCATTATTAAAAATGTTTCTTGCTATGTACAGCTGCAGGGAAAACTATTTTTAGATGGAATATACAATTCTAGCCAAGGCTACAAAATATTACGCAAAGTTTGCACCTCGGTTTCTCACATAGAAGAGGTCCAATATCCCAATACCGTCGACGCTATATTATTGCTTGTATTCCCTTCCCATATCGGCTGTAAATATGACTGCCGTGGGCATCTCTCAACATGAAAAACCTCTACTAGCCCATAGAAGCGCAGATATCGGTGTCAAAGCGACGGCGTCTCTATTACTAAATCCAGATCCTCCCGGCAGGAAGTCTGTAGGGACATGAGATTATCCCCAGTGGCAGCCTCGGCACATGGAATATGTATCGGCCTTCCAGCTCCCTACATTCCACCTACCTTCCCAACTACCATAGTGCCTAAGAGGGTCGAGAATATCGATCACCGATACGTAGCATTACCCTCATCCAGGTATTTCTTTCTTTTACCCCTTGCGTCATGTGCTTTAATATGAGCCACCGTTGTGACCCGGTTTCTGCGATCGTGGTACGTGATATCTCGCAGGCATGTCGCCTGGAACATGTGCTGTGCACTCAATGTTGATCGTAGTTTGTTGGAAAGTTTTTAACGCTCTTAGTTTATTTAAGCGTATACCTTAGCCTAAGCTGTACTGTACTTTGGAGGGTGGGTGATGGCTTTTTCTGAGACTGTATCAATTTTCAATATGGTATTCTATCATGCTGCTAAACCTGTGAGATCGTAAGCGAAAGAGAATTTCATGTTTTTGTTAGCTAAGATGCCGGAAAGTTTTCACTTTTTACTTTTTTAGTAAAAGAGAGCGCTGTGCAATGTAAGTACTCCGATGGGGTCACATTTTTCCCATTCTGGAGTTTAAAAGTCAGTGTCGAGCAGTCAATTCGCCTGGGGAAATCAGAAATAACTATCAATTTGGAGTAAAAGTATGGGTATTGTCGTAAAATTCGTTGTATCTTTGACATAATCCAAAAAGGGTGAGTCTATCCGAGATCGGTCCTGCGCAACGTTTTTGAGACTGGATTTGAACTGCGTCCCGTATGCAAAACAGGGAAATCGACGTCTAGAGGTCATTTGCACAATACGTTCATCTGTTGCTTACAAATTCCAGTCGAGCCAAGACGCTAGAAAATTTCTGACATTTGCCCTTACGAAGACGTATCGCCAGCATATTCGATTCCTATTCATGAGACTTGAAACAAACGATGGTGGCTCGGAACAAACAAATCTCAACTTCCACCTGCAAGCATCGTTTTGAAAAGAAAATTATTTCATTTCAAATGCCAACTAAATATATAAATACCATCCACATATTGTTTTAGTATATTATTTTTCGTTCGCTAGAAATTGGTAGCAAAGGACACGCCAACTTCAAAGCACACAGGGCCCTGTCGATGCCAGAGAGAAATGTAAATCCGAGGGTGGGGAGCGGAGAGCATTTTAAGATTTCTAGCCCGGCTACCATGAGCGCTTTAATAAAAACAGAAAGTTGAATATTATAGAAATAGGAGATCAAAGGGTCTAGATTTCTGTTATTTCATTGCTTTGTGCAAGTCGTAGCTACCTAGTGAAATTTAAACGCGGCGCACAGACATTCATACTTCCAATTTCCATCTCCTTTTTGGTCAAATAGGTATGCGCAAGATTTCGCTTGAAACCCAATGGTTGTATCAAGAGTTCCATTAAAGTTTCATAGCAAATACCAAAGTAAATGAGTACCACGCAAGTTCATGCGCCCTTGGCAAGAGAAATAAATTTTGGCTTTTGAGTTTGTTTGAAGCCATTCACCTTGTGAGTGCGCCGATGTCTACCGTCAACGAGGTTAACTTCACCATTTCAATGTTCATCCGAAGGGCGTTGTCAGTGTTGAAGCGCCTGATAAAACCTCTACTGTAGAGTCTACAAGAAGAAATCATGGCAGTCTTGATTTTCAAGACTAGGCGAGCGTGTATCGAATCGAATCCGGATGATATATTCCATGTAGGTTGCCACAGTTGCCGCGACCAATGAGCGATGGGTGCGTGACCTTGAACAGGAACCTTGGACGTAAAAGTCTTTTACGATTTTAGGAGAATTAAAGTTCTTCTGTTCTTCTGTAAGCCCGGCATTACAATCGAGGAACAACGCTGTTCCTAGGAATATCATCGGAACAACAGCAAAACCAGGCCATCTGATTAGCTGTTATCATGGTGATTTCTTGTTCCTGACAATAAATAAAGTTGTTATATTATTATCAAGTTTGCAACTGCACTTTCCAAAAATGTCATCCAATCCGGGATACGAACCCG